>JADHZB010000509.1:0-15538 GCA_015657535.1 Nephromyces sp. MM_2019 | reverse complement strand
ACACACACACATACACACACACACACACTGCATACACACACACACTGCATACACACACACACACACTGCATACACACACACTGCATACACATACACACACACTGCATACACACACACACACACTGCATACACACACACACCCTACATACACAAACACACCCTACATACACACACACACACAACACACACCAATCTTCCATAATCTTCAGAGAAAGATAAAACCTCTAACCAAAGTAGCCGTAGCTCTCCTTCGCTGGGTTATCAAGAAAGATGACAATTGTATACACCAAGTAATTTCAATATACCCAATACACACACACAAACACCCAATTTGATATATAAACATACACACACTCATAGACTTCTATTCATACACACACATTTAAATTTACATATACGTACACAATCTACACATTTTTGACACTCCCCCACACTCCTACACACACACACACACACAACCCACCACATACACACACACAACACAACACAACACACAACACACCACACCACACAACACACCACATACACACAACACAACACAACCCAACACAACCCAACACAACACACAACACAACACAACACATAACACACAACACAACACAACACAACACAACACATAACACACCACACCACACACCACACCACACACCACACCACACCACACACCACACCACACAACACAACACAACACACCACACAACACACCACACACACCGAGAGTTTGAAAATTTTTAAAAAAAAAAAAGTGTGTGTGTGTGTGTGTAACTTTGTATAGATTGGTCCTCTTCCCTACTTAATGGTGGGATCAATTAATAGTTGCCTCAATTATAATGAATTAGAGTGTAAAAATGTTACACACATTTTAAATGTAGGGCCCCAACAATTACCCCGTAGTATATTGAAGGCCTACCCCTCCAATTTTATTTACAAACTCCGACGATTTGCAGACAGCCCAGAAATTGATGTTTTGTCTGTTTTGTATGAGTGTGCAAAATATATTGAAGATGTACACACACAAGACCCAAATAACAAGATACTTGTTTGCTGGTATGTGTATATATATACACACATATATATATATGTGTTGAGAAAATTCTATGTGGTGTGTGCAGTTTGATAGGTATAGTTGTATTATGTGTTTTTTTATTGAATGTATGTGTGTGCTGTGTTGTATGTATTGTGTTTGTGCTGTGTGTGTGTTTGTGCTGTGTGTGTGTTTGTGTTGTGTTTGTGTGTGTTTGTGTTGTGTGTGTATTTGTGCTGTGTATTGTGTATGTGTTTGTGTTGTGTGTGTGTGTGTTGTGTGTTTGTTTGTGTTGTGTGTTTGTTTGTGTTGTGTGTTTGTTTGTGTTGTGTGTTTGCTTGTGTTGTGTGTTTTGTGTTTATGTGTATGTGTTTGTTTTGTGTTTATGTGTATGTGTGTGTTGGTTGTGTTGTGTGTTTATGTGTATGTGTGTGTTGGTTGTGTGTGTGTTTATGTGTATGTGTGTGTTGGTTGTGTTGTGTGTTTATGTGTATGTGTGTGTTGTGTGTTTATGTGTATGTGTGTGTTTATGTGTATGTGTGTGTGTGTGTTGTGTGTTTATGTGTATGTGTGTGTGTGTGTGTGTGCACATTCAGCTATGCCGGTCATTCACGTTCCGTAACAATTTGCTGTGCTCATCTCATCCTCTACTTCAACAAGACTTATCAGGAGGTAATCCTAACCTATTAATTTATGTGTGTAAATTCACTATTTTTTAAAATTTTATACGTATTATCTGTAACTAATTACATACACATACACACCTTATGCACATACACCTCACATTGACAATCTGATATATATATATATTATCTTACATTCACTAGCTTAATTATCTAAATATACCATTGATTACACCTGAACAAACACAATAAAAAGTATATATTACTTAATATACACACAGCCACACACACACACACACACTCACATATACATACATCTACACATATTTAGGCCATTGAAATGGTTCGTGTAAATCGTCCCTTAGCAAATCCTAACCCAGGTAATGCTTGACTCTTTATATGTGTGTATGTTTCCCTCTCCCCATAAATCACCACCCTTATACTATACACACATCTACACACACACCTTATCTACATATATATCCACAACATTTGTACTACACATTTACACACACACAATATGTGTGTAAATGATTTATTCATGATATAAAATCTATAATTTATTATTATTTTTTTTATTAGGTTTTGTTAAACAATTACAACTCTTAGAGACTTATAAATGGGACTATTGTAACCCTAATAATATAGATACGAGAAATTAGATTTATATAGCAAACTAAGTTATCGGATACACACATTTTGAGCCCAAAAAAATTTATTCAAGGGGCCACACACACACCCTCTTTTAAACACACACTCATACATACTTTCTTAAAATTTAACTCTATACACACATCTTACTATATACACACATCTTACTATATACACACATGTAATCCTTTCCATTTTTGATTTGAAAATTTACAATGTAATTTCATATATAAATATTTGACATTTAAATAGTTAAAAAATTTACCGACAAATTTGATAATTAAGACCATGAGCTTTGTATATATTTTTTTAAACATAACTACTACAAACATGCACACAAACTTATACACTCATTTTTTAGTTTAAAATTATACACCATTTGTCTTATTTTTCATTATTTTTATTTTTATTTTTATTTTTGCTACTACTAGTATCTCTTACACACTTTTGATTTGGATCTTATCCATTCATATAATATGTTTTACACACCTATAAATACATAATTTAACACATTTGATGACTCGTTTAAGCACAACACTTGTCTAGGTGTTTAACGATATACTATTACTCTTTTAGCCTTTTTAAATATAAAATTATATTTTACACACATACACATACACACACACACACATACACATACACACATACACACACACATACACATATACATACACATACACATACACATACACATACACATACACATACACATACACACACACACACACACACACACATACATACATATACACACACATACATACACATAAAAATATATATGTAATTTGATAACATTTGACAATCTTTTTTAAAAAAGTAATATTCTCTCCGTAAGGCCAATAATTTTTATATACATTTATATACACACACATTATTTTTTAAGAAAATATACTCGTAAAATTAAAATAATCTACACATTATATTTAACTATATAAACAACTATCCTATTTTCTAAACACATTATTATATATATAAATATAACTTATATAGTTTACAATGAATACGCGCAGTTAGCTTTAAATTATATATAATTTATGCTACACATATATATATATATTTCTTGTATAGTGTTTTCACATTTTATTGACTTACACACATCCACCGAACTTTTATATATAAATTAATTTAATATTTTCTATACACAGACATCTAAATCTACATACCAATGTACACATATGTTAGTACATATTCAAACAGCTTATATATATATATATATATGCACTGTACACATTTACATAAGTTTTCTTAAAACAAAAGAAATTGATTTATAAATTACAAACAATTGAAAACATTATCAGCTAAATACTTTAAATAATTGTTTATATATATATACATATATATATATACTTACACACACCTTTTTCTTAATTTGATATTTTACTTAAATATTTGGTTACATAAACAATTTTACTTATCTAAAAATTTTAATATAATTAATTGCTATTCTTCTGGGCTGTGTGTTTAAGTATAGTGTATATATGTTTTATGTGTATATGTTTGTTATATCTATATGTTGTTTGTGCTGATATATTTATGCAATGGTATGTGTGTATAGATAAACATAGGGGTCTCTATATGTTATAAATTATATATATATTTGTGTTTATGCATTTGTGTGTGTGTATGTGTGTTTGTATGCTATAGGTAGTTAATTTAATTATTTTAAATATAAATTTAATTCATGTTTTAAAATAATATCCCCACACACATTTATTTGGAAATTCGTAAAATTATAACACTCTACATTTGTTACTTAGATCTATATGTTGATGATATGAACCAGCATAATTAAGTTTAATATTAATACACATATATATATACAAAACAATATACAATTAATTAACTAATATATTAGACACAATTTGATCATAAAATCAATATAATTTAGCTAGAAAATTACTACATATCAGTGTACTACACATGTATATTTGTAAGCCAAAAACAATCAAAATTTTAATACAATTTATTAAAGTTCTCCATTGCATACTAAATATGTCCAATATAAAATATACACACATATTTAGCTTATAAATAATAATTTATTTAAATTTAACATAAAAAACAATACACACACATTGTGTATACATAGATATACACACAATATACATCATGAATATATATATATATATACATATAATTACATATACACAATTAAATTATGAAAATAAAGCTTATAAGTAACTATATACACCTACAATTAACTAAATTTACATAGTAAAGTCTATGTTTATAAACATCAAAACCTACACATATAAAACATAGCCATAGAAATTACACCGTAACGAAACTTCTACAAACACACACAAACCAAAAGTCTTCACATTCACACACACAATTCTAACAAACGCATATAAGTACACACACAAAGTACTTTACACACATGCACACGTTATAAATTTACACACACGTTAAAACTTTTACATACACACACACGTAAAAAGTCCTACACACATACACACACATAAACAAGTACATACTCACACACACATACACACACACACAAGCACACACACACAAACACGTAATGGCTTCAATGAAGGAATACCCATTCTTATTTAATACAGAGTTCTCAGAGTCACTAATCTCACAATTACGTCAAAATCAAACAAATTCATCGAAATGTTTGCAAATTTTTGAGGAAAATCTAAATGATTTCCACACATTTTTGTGTGTAGATATATGGCCATCAAAATTTGGAGAATTGTTATACACACACACACAAAATAATCCACATTCAGAGTTAAAGGATGAGGTATTTTCATCAACACTTATGCATCAATACACACTACAAATGAGTTCAAAATTATTAAAAAATATATTTCAATATTTATTTTTAAAAGCCTTTTATTTTAGTTTAGAAAATAATTTTAATAATCAACAAATATCAACATTTTTAGGAATATTAAAACACACACATGCACAATCAATTACACATAATTTATACCTTATTGATAGCTTAGAAGTATTTAAGGGTTGCCTTATTAAACATAGTGTAGAACGGCCACCCTATTCTATTGCTATATTTAATTTAGATATTATACAACGCATATTAACATTTACTGTACACACATATTTCAAACATTTCCAAAAATATAAATGTGTAAATCAAATCAATAACCTATTAACTCAACATTCTATGGATCCAATACCCTCGAAAAATCTTGGATTTGATAAAGGTGAATAAGTGTGTATGTGTGCGTGTGTGTAATTGTGTGTGTATGTGTGCGTGTGTGTAATTGTGCGTGTTTGTGTGGGTTGGGGTGTTTGTGTGTATGGTTTTGGTATGTAAGAAAAGTGTGTATTTGGTTATGTGGGAAATGAGTGGGTGGGTATGTTGCGCAGGTGGGTATATAGGTAGTATGTGTAGGTAAGTGTGTGTGTGGGTTGTATATATAGGTGGGTATAATTTTGGAACATTTGTACATAGGCATGTGGGTGTAATTTTATGTTATAGTTCAACTACATTAAATTCACTTATAATAATTATTACTAAATTAATAACACACACACACATAAGGATATACTGTAGAAATATGAATTATATAAATCAATAGTATTTGAAACAAGTACTTATTTAGATATGCATTTTTAAATGAGCATACTTTTTAATACTATGGAAAACAAATGAGATAAAAATTTGATTTTATTTTAAGTTTACACACTACGTAAATATATATATATATATATATATATAATGATTGACTTTTTAATAAATATAGACATACATACACACCCTCACTTTTTCGTGCATATATTAAAATTACACATAATTTGTTTAACTTTTATAATTAGAAATAAAGCCAACAAATTCACGCCTGTCTTATACTGAAACACATTTTATGGATCAAAATCAGGTTATACTTATTTTTATTTATGTATATGTTTATATCTACATATATATATACATATCATTTAAACAATGCTTAATTATATATGTTTATAATTATGACTTTGTGTATTAATGCTTATTTGTTTATAAATATAATTCTATGCATTAGTACTTATAAACAATTGGGACAGTATTTAATAATATTTTGTGTGTGCATGTATATAATTAAGAAACATTAAGATTTAAACAGTTTATATATATAAGTAAGACGTTACAGAATTTGTGTAGCAAACTAAGTTGTAATGTAAGGTGTGTGTAAATATGCAAAAAATTTTGAAAACGTAAAATCACATCTTAAGCCATGATACAATTTAGCCAATTTCTTGTATGTTATAGAAATTAAATACAAACATATTTATAAACATAAATAAATTGTTGGTATGTAAAATTATAAAAAATTTGTGAAGCATCACATTATAGTATTCTATAACAATAAAGCTTGTACTAAATTTATATTTGTTTGTAATTTAAACACCTTATAAAGATTTCTATAAGAAACAAATTTTATCACACCTTTACCTCATTCAATGATAATTTCAAAATAAAAGAAGTACAGTTAATAATAAAAATAATTTTTTACATATGATTTAAATATCAAATGTATAATTATAATTGGTAATATCTAATCTAACATACACATCTCAATTTGATGTTTTATAATACATACAGCTAGATAATGTATTAAATTTATTTACCCAAAACTTGATGAAGAGTTCTGAAATAGCCATAAGTACTAAAAGAACCTCAAGTGTGGAATATACCGAAACTAAATCAAGCATTCCAGAGAAATCACTAATAAGCAATACAACAAATCCACACATAAAAAAATCAAAGAAATCATCCAACAAAAATAGGCATACATAATTGATTCACTATAAGGCTTAAGAAAAACTTGTAGTTGAGATTGACTTTTTTATATTAATAATAACAATAAATATATATATATATATATATGCATTCATATGTCTACATAGATATAGACACATCTAATTATATACACATATTCAGATATAGATAAAAATGATATATTTACTTCTTTATACAAATTCATGTAATTAACAAAAATTTACCAAAAATACTCTCATAATTTCGTTGAAATATATTTCATATTTGACTCATTATATTTGTTAATAAAATTACACTAAATATATCTATAAACACCTGAAATATATAATTTGTGGATAAATATATATGATTGTGTGAACAGTTAAAAAAAAAACAAGTTAAAAATTCTACCCAAAACAACTCAAATTTGGAGATATCATTGTCTACAATAAAATTAATACCAATCTCTTATCTGTGCACTTACAAATTTTGTGTGTATAATTTTAAATTACATGTGTTTGTATAAATTGTTAAATTGTATACACAATGTGTATGTATACATACACATTGTATATATGCATAGGTTGTGTGTGTGCTGTCTATGTAAACTGTTTACGTGTAATGTACTCATATTATATGTGCTTACATGTATTATGTGTGTCTGAACCACTTACATTATAATCCACATTGAATTATATGTAACACATTCCGTGTGCAAAGATTTGATAATATATTTTTTTATACTTAAAGTACTTGTAATTTAACATACGAATATATTACATTACCCACTCTGTATGTATTTAAGATAGCAGAAATAATGTGTACAAAGTAACAAAATCATAATTTGTGTAATAAAAATTCTTGACAAGACGATAATATGCTGCTTATAAACAACAATATTAATCATTTTAAACTAAAAACAAAAACAAACACTTTCAAATTTAGTAAACAATCAATTTACTCTTGTACAGTTCTCAATATAAAGAAAGTTTACAATAATATTATACAGTCATAACTCAGGAACATAAACGCTCATTATTATTACACTTACCAATTTCTTAAAGGTTTTTTTTGAGTAGATTTTGTGTGGTGTTATATTTCTATACATTACTCAATTCTATTGTTCATATAGAGCTATTCAACTTCTCCTAAAATTTCTAATTATCTTCTACATATCCTAGACGCCGCTATATTGATATCCCCTACTACTCTCATAAGTAATACACGCCATAACATACATACTATATACAATGCATCTCACTAAACACAATCAGCAAGTACCATCCACATTAACAACACACATTACTATCCACTTTCAAACACAATACTCTCGCCATCTACATAAAATACTCCCAACATCCATACACAGTACTATCTATATCCACACATAGTATTATCCATATCAACAAACAGTACACCCCCACATCTATACCAAAAATTATCCACTTGTACGGACGGTACTATCTCCTCATAATTTTTCTAATCTATTCTTTCTAATCAGCTACATACAAACCAAACCACTAGGGTTATATACAAATCAACGCCTAAACCTATATGGCTACATTAGTTACTTACAAGGCCTCTGAGGTCGATGTGCTTCGTTGCCAACTGTCTGCTATACAGTCAAAGACAACCTTAATCATCTCAGATACTCTAATATCGCCAAACAATACCCACACACCCAAGCCATTCTTAACTACTTCAGAGGGAAATATCTTCTCGTCCCTATCAATCTGCGAATATTTTTTTTCAAATTCAGAGTTCAAGAGTACCTCAGGAGCTAACTTGAAATCATTTCTCTCATGGATAGTGTATGAGGTTGACACAATCTTATCAAGTACAAACAAACCCAAGATTTTGGGTGTCTTGGATGAGATTGAAGAAGCCTTCAATTCCTCTAAAGACATAAGTATACCTCAAGACACATCTAAACCCCTCAACATGATCGATATCTTTCTGTATTCTACTCTTGCTCGTGCTCGTTTTGGCCAATCTCTCAGTTCATGGCCAAATATCTCAAAGTATATGAGCCAGATCAATCAACATCCAACCGTTCTAAACACCCAGAAAACATTTGGTACCAAAAGTATAACACACTCGAGCTTACCCTTTACATGGTCCTCTAAACCCATCAAACCAGCCACGCGGAAAACTTTCTACCTAACCACAGCCATTATATATACTAATGGTCCACCTCACATTGGTCATGGCTACGAATACGTGTTTTCTGACGTTATACAACGCTTTCATCGACAATTTGATGAGGATGTATTCTATTTAACTGGAAGTGATGAGCATGGCCAAAAGATAGCTAATAATGCTACTATGCAAGGCTTAACTCCGATAGAAATCTGTGACAAATTTTCTGGGATTGCTAAGGAGCTTCATAGAGACCTCAATTCCCAATATGATCGTTACTTGAGAACTACCGAACCTCATCACAAGAAATTATGCCACTGGCTATGGAATAAAGCAAAAGAAAATGGAGATATCTATCTTAGTCAATATGAGGGCTGGTATAATGAACGTGAGGAAAATTTCCTTACAGAAAATGATGCTAAGGCAATGAACTACGTTGATCCAAGTAGTGGATTACCCCTAATTAAAATGTCGGAAGAATCATATTTTTTCAGAATGTCCAAATACCAACAACGACTTATTGACTACATTCATGCCAATCCAACCTTTATCCAACCAGACTTTCGAAAAAATGAAGTTCTTGGTCGTTTGCAAGATCCACTTCTAGATTTATCTTGTAGCCGAACAAACATCACTTGGGGAATACCAGTCCCTGATGATGAAAAACATGTGATTTACGTATGGTTCGATGCTCTTTCAAATTATTTATCAGGTAATAATTGCATTCTTTTAAAATCAAATGTGCAAATGTTACATAATTTATTGATACTTGATATTCATTGTTTCCTTACTATTGGTTATGTTAAACACCTATTTTGGCACCCTACATTGATTTATCAAAACACATAATACATCGTCATATAATTCTCATTCCATAGTCACATATTCCAATTAACTGGCTGATCCTCTGAACTTTTGCTTTGAGAATTATAGAAAAAGAATTTCGTTCATCAGCCCATACTAATGACACTTAACCTTACATTTATCTAGAAAAATTACTTCACAATTTTTTTTGGATATGTATATGCTTTCATAGCTCTTTGGGCTGGTTAAGTACAATTTGAAATTACCTTTATAATATACTTACACTCTTGATAAAACAAACCTATCTTTTATATATACTAATGCTATTTTTAAAAATTATTACTATCCCTGTACTCAAATTCAAAATGTGAATACTATTCAGGTATTGATTATCCGAATGGTAATAAATCATATTATTGGGACTCTGCTACACATGTTATTGGGAAGGATATATCATGGTTTCACTGTGTGATCTGGCCCTGTATATTAATGTCCGCTAATATATCACTTCCCAAAACAATTATATTACATGGCTTTATATCAGCGAGTGATGGCCGTAAGATGTCTAAGTCTATAGGGAATATTATTGATCCATTTGAGCTAGTCAAGAATTACCCTAGCGATTTGCTCAGATATTATTTAATCAAGGAGGCACCTCTCGGAGCAGATTTAAGATTTGATCCGGACTCTTTAATTGATATAAACAATTCAGATTTAGCCGACAGTTTGGGTAATTTAGTACATAGAGGTACAGCTCTTTGCATTAAAAGTTGTGGAGGTGTTGTACCTGAAGAAAATGTTGTAGATTATGCGGAGACGCCATTTGACTGCTGTGAACTGCATAATCGCGTATATACACATTTGGAAAACTTAGAAATGGATAAGACAGTTGAAGATGTTATCTATGCATGTCGTTCAACCAACAAGTTTATTACAGATATGGCACCGTGGGCCATAAAGGACCCCTCGAAACAGAAACAAGTTATTAGAACCATATTGGAAGCTTTATACATACTAGCAGTCTATTTTGAACCTGTAATCCCGATAGCAGCACAAGAGATATTTAAACGTTTGAATACACCCAAGTTGACCATACCTGATTTATCAATATGGTATGATAATTTGAAACCCGGTACACCTGTTACCGGGGGAGACGTCTTATTTAAGAAGATACCATTACGTGCTATCGATGTACCCCTTCAAAAATTCGAGATCCGATTAGCTCGTGTTTCTGAGATTGTTGAAGTCGATTTATCTGATCAAAATGGTAACTCTTCTCAGGCAGAAAATGATGTACGAGCTGAGAATATAGAAGGTGAAGAAACAAAAAATGAAACACCCAAAGCATCTAAACTAGACACATTTCAAACTAAAACTAAAAAGAGCACATTAATCAAGGCATTACTATTTATGGGAGAACCACTTATTGACATAACACTACCTAGCTTAGATAAATTAAATGTATCAATTGAAACTTTGAATAACAAGTTAATACCTGTTTTATGTAACCTCAAGAGAGAATCTCAAACACAAAACAAAGTCGAAGTTGTTATCTTTAAGGGTCAAAAAGGTTCTTTTACACTCCCTTTTAGTTCTTCTGACGGAGCTAAGCTTAATCCAACAGGATCACTTGTTGCTACAAAATCACACCCCCCAATACTGAAATATCGAGATCTACCTACACGAGATGAGTTTCTCAAGTTGAAATTTGGTGTGGAGAATGGACAGTTAACGTATAACAGCGAGATTTTAAAAGGTGGATGGAATGAAGAATCCGAAGTACCAATCAACTTTAACACCTTTAATACAACACAAATTCAAAATGGCGCTACATCCGAGACATCCAAAGCAAAGCTTTCAAATAAGAATACATATTCACCGACATTGAATTTTTGAGCTTACCTGATTTAAGCTAATTTTTGTTGTATTACTTAAACACTGAAAAAAATAGGAGCTGCATCAGTTTAAATTCTAAGCATTTTCGCTTTTTCTTAAAAGCCTTCATTCTCAATTATTCCTATTTCTGTAGATTTGACATTCTAAATTTTATGTTATAATTTTGCTACTAGTTCCCCAAGAAAATATTTATAAAATTGAAATCTTATTTTGGCTGCAAAAACATCTCTTTACATATGTGAAAAATAATTAAAATATTTCATTCCTCATTAAGAATATTTTGAGATTTTTTAATATTGAAGTTTAAAATCGAAAAACTTGTACTACATTTATTTATTTACTAAAATTAATTATTTTTATAAGTGAAACAAATTTAATTTTGCTAAATTCTTGCTAGAAAATTATAAGTGTACTTACACTTAATCTTTTTATTCTATCATTTTGAACTTTGTCAAAAATATATAAAAAACATAATTTTTAACTATAGACACATCAATCAACAAATATGTACACTTAGTATTTATATTTTTATTTTGCTACATTAAAATTAGAAGGTATTATTAACTCAATTTGATACTCATCTAACAAAAGAAGTATAATAATAAACTTATTATTGGTATATAACCGCATTTATTTTTCCACAATTATAAGCTATTTATTTGATATAGGGTAACAATCTATTAAACCTCTTATATATAAACAAACACAAATATTACTGATTATACACATATAAAATCACAAGTAGCTATATATCCAGAATCATCGCTAGCTATTCGCATATAATTTATCAAACACAAATCAGCTAATCTTTAAATACTCAGAACCATTGTTCAACACACAAATCATTTCTAGGTATGCATAAACAATAACTAGTAGAAACACATTCACACACTCGAACATAAACACACCTAATCTTTAGAAGCATAATTACCCTCACTAAGCATACATCTATCATCAAGACTCACATTACATACAATCATTGATATAAAAATATCAAGAACTTAAATTAGTCAAACACACACACAATGTTTATGTAAGTTAAAAATTTATAATTACATCAACATATAATATATAATATATAAATACTACATTAGTTAAACTGAAACAGGGTAACTATCCTCATAAAGCTCGTTTACACACGTACACAAAATATATTTAAACAAAAATAAAAATAACCTTATTCATATTACTTATTTTTGCTAAACTAATAATTAGATATTATTCGAGCATCAATTATAACAAAAAGCATATGCACACACATACTTTTACATATATATATAATCAAGAAATGCTAAGTATAATGACAATCACACACACAAATTTATATACATATGTTTATGAACTACTCCACATAACTGTTAGACCCACAACTATTCACATAGATAAATGTTTAGGAATTGCTACTTATAATGATTATCACACACATATATATATAATAAAATTTAGATAATTCTATAAAGTTATATATACAAACCCACAAAGTTTATATATGATTTCCAAATAATTTAGACATTTAATTTATATAAAATATAAAAAGTGCTTATCTTAACCAATTGATTTTTTTCAGTGGTACTATGTTTAATTTAACTTAAACACAAATGTTGTAATTATCACAGACAAACCAAATACTTTAGCTCATATTTAGGTTTCATAAAATCCGAATATAAAATAGATACAATTAAATTATTTAAAAGATTAAATCATTGATTTCACTCACACTAAATACCTGATAAATTTGAAAGTGTGTGTAAATATTTCTTGTTTAACTTACTAAACATAAAGCAAATTATAAGCAATCAAATGTAAAACAACAACACAAGCAACACACAACAACTAGCTTCACACACACACCAGAATATAAAAAATTACATACATAAACCAATTATATAAAATATAATATAATATCATTATCATGCATACAATAGTAGCATAAATAGCCATCAAAATTCTCATGTATGACATCCTTATATACACACTAGAACACAAGCAGACAAACATATGGTATAATTAATATACCTTCACAACTTAACTTCTACACACACATCAAACATCAGCATTACGCATACACACAAACACACACACATTCAGAGCATCATCAAACACTCACACATAAGAAAAGCATTAGAACATATATATATATATATATATATACACACACACACACACACACATATATATATATATATATATACACTCACATATACACACACATACCCACAGACACACACATACACACACGCTGACAAAGATATGAAGATACAAAGTTTACCACCTTATCCACATAGTGGTTGTTTTCATGATATTTCATTTAATCATGCTGGCGATAAATTAGCAATCACATCAGCCACAAAAATATATATATTTGGGTGTACACACACTACTCCACCCTCTTTATTATCACTATCATCAAACAAGCCACCATTTTACACATCTGGGACTCTACCAAACAGCACGACTATACCAAATATTACACACACAGATGGCCTAACTACACACACACTTAACACACATAATAAGGGTGAAAATGAATCGCACTGGTCACTTGAAACGATTCTTGAGGGGGTTAGTTACTTATATATGTATATACAAATAGGCAAAAGAGTGTATGTGTTTGTATATGTGTATGTATGCGTATTTATATGTGTGTGTATGTGTATGTATATATTTGTGTATGTATATATTTGTGTATGTGTATGTATATGTGTGTGTATATCTTTTTAAGTGTGAATGTGCTTGCAAGTGTATGTTTATCTGTAAGTATGTATGTATATATCTATATATATGTGCATATGTGTTTGTGAATGTGAGCATATATATATACTCATATGTGTGTGTGTCTTTAGCATCACACTGAGCCAGTTTGGAGGGTTGATTGGGCCCCACAAGATTATGGTAATTTGATAGCTAGTTGCTCAGAAGATCGTACAATTAACATTTGGGTCGAAAAAATCGTTGATAACACACTTACATGGAAGTGTGTAGCCGTATTCAAGGATGCTAAAGTGTGTGTGTGTGTGTATGTGTATATGTGTGTGTATGTCTGTGCGTGTATATGTGTGTGTAAATGTGTGTATATATTTGTGTATGCTTGTGTTTGAGTGTGTATGTATTTTTGTGCACGTCTGTGTATGTAAATTTGTGTGTGTTTTTATGTATATGCAAGTTTCTGTACGCGTATGTGCAAATTATGTGTACGTATATATGTGTGATTGTGTGTGTGCATGTGTGTGTGTATGTATACTCAAGATTTGTGTTTATAAAATTACATATGCTGCCGAATGGGTGTTACTACGTTTTGGGCTTACCTTAACACCCAAATTTCAAGCATATTATGGATTAATCAATATCTATGTGTGCAACTTACATTCGACCCAATTTCCTTCACACCCTTGCAATTTTTATTTCCACAATTATATAGCTATCAATACACACATTATTAAAAATTTATTTCAGAGGCCTGTTACTGACTTACAATTTGCATCTGCACATTTTGGCCTCCGTCTTGTAAGTACTAGAATAGATGTATGTACTATTCATATGAACATATTTATACGCATACATGTATGTGTGTATAAATGTATGTGTGTATATCTGTGTATGTATAAATGTATATGTGTATACTTGTGTATGTATAAATGTATGTGTGTATATTTGTGTATGTATAAATGTATGTGTGTATATTTGTGT
>JADHZB010000505.1:1402-46143 GCA_015657535.1 Nephromyces sp. MM_2019 | reverse complement strand
ATATATATATATATATATATATATCTACATGTGTGTTTAAATATATTGGAATAAAAGATGTAGAGGGTAAACTTGTTTTAGATAAGGTTATAAAAATGCAGTATTTATGGATATGATTCAATACACATAAAGTGACTTTTATAGCATGCTCAAATATAAAGATACATAGAGTTAATAAAGAGTAATAGATTTTATATATTATTATTGAAAATGTTTGTACGTATTTAACCTTGGATTTCAGCAAATTTTTCGGAGGCCGAATGATATTGATTAACAAGTGGGGCAGATTGCATGTTTGTGTGTAAGTTCTGCGTGATGGCTAATGTCCTATGTGTTTTATTTGATTATATGTATTAAGTGTGTAAAGCTGGGTGGCTGACTGTTTTTCAGTGTGTTTGCCTGGGCTCTAAGATAACCGATGAAATGAATTCATGTTGAAGTTCCATAAATTATCACCAGAGATATGTGTAAACCTATATTATTAAATTATGTGTTATTTTATTGTGAAAAAATCGATAGAGCGTAGAACATGCTTTATTTTAATACTCTTACTTGTGTGTTTATGAATGTGTGTGTGTAGATATATGAATGTCAATGTATTGCTATCAATATGTGTACATGAGTAATAATGCATGTTGATTAGTAGCAAGGTGTGTGATTAATGATTAATATGTGGTGGGATAGTAATAATGTGTAGGGAATACTATCAATTTGTAAGGATTCATAAAAATGTAATCATTATAGTAAGAATTGATTCAAACGTGCCTAGTTGATACACATACAAATATTATATATATGAAGACTTTTTAAAGCAATTATAGGTGTTATTTCTATTAATTAATTACATCTATTTGTTGTATATAAAGCTTAGATTGTATATGGTTTAAATTTGCTGTATAGTTATAACTGTGTATACCTTAAAAAGTGAGTAAAAATGATTCATTATATATATAAAATATGTCTCTATAAGTGAAGAGATGGATACATAGAGTGTAGCTTGGTCATGTACAGCTTAATTAGGTAGCTGCGAGTATGTTTATGTGCTTGTGCACAATCGTGTATTTGCATAGATGATTCGTGTATATATTTCAAAGTGTGTGTAAATGTGTGTGTATGAAATTTAATCTATATGTGTACAAGTCAATGTGTGAGTATTGAGTTCAGTGTATCTTTGTGTAATTTATTGTGTCAGTGTGTGGCTCACTATGTATTGGGGGGTGTTCGATAAGTGTCTGAAGTCCAATATATGTGTATCTAATCAAATATGTATGTGTGTATAAATGTGTCTATACTAAAATGAATGGGTAAGTTTCCATAAACATGTGTGTGTGTGTGTGTGTGTCATTGGAAGGGTTTATATGTGTCACTGAGTGTGTATGTGCGTGCAAAAAGGTTGCCTCAAGTGTGGGAAGAGGCGGGAAGGGATTAATCTATATGTTTGATCAGGCTGTGTTTGTTAGATTTGTTATAGAGGTTTCAAATAAGAGTTGAATGGCAAAGTATACTAAAGTGTTAATGAGCTGATGTTCATAATAAGTGTACAGAGTTATTCAGTGACAGGCTTTCAAGTTTGTAACTTAATTTTCACTTAGTACTTGCTTATATAAGGCGTCATAAATTAATAACAATACTGACTAATTCACTGTTTAGAGTATATGAAATGATTTGTAAATTTACCTTTATTCCTTAGCAAGGGGGATGTAATAAAATAAAGTGAGTTGAGATCATGAAATAGTCAGAGTTTATTTGACAGGGAAAATATCAATCTAATTATATATATGTATTGATAGGCCTTAGTATACCGAATATTCAGTTAACTTTGCCTGTGAAATGGTAAAATATTTGGATTATCCAATTTTTAAAACATGCAGTAATTATAAAGGGGAAGTAGGAATTTGAAATTTGAAGTCATACATAACATAGGCCTTAATAAAGGTTATCATATTGGGTGGGGGATGTGTGAACTTATCGATTGATGGTAATTGATTTTTAGTTTTAGGCTACTTTGCATGTATGCTAAGAAGGGGGAGGTAAGTATCATCGAGCATGTGCATATATGTGTATGTGTGTGTGTGAGTGTGTGAGTATGTGAGTATGTTTGCTTGTCTGTGTTTTTGTGTACCTGTGTCTGTGTGACTGTCTATTTGTATATCTGTGTCCATGCATGTGTTGGTTGGTGGGTGGGAATATGGGCAAATATGTAATGCTGTTTATCCCCGTATGTAACTGTGTGTGTGTGCTACGTGCTTAAAGGTGTGTAATCGTGCACACTTACATTTAACAGTAATTTTCGCTTTTAGCTTGAGCTTTATTAATGCTCAAATGTGGGTTTGAGTTTAGGGATGCTTGTGTGTGTAAAATGTATAAGATTATCTAGTAATGCAAAACTAAAACTGTTTCAAAAAAAAAAAAAGTAATTTGATTTCCTATAAATTGACTAAACAATGTCTCGATTAACTGCCTATTTTAAGCAACCAAGATTTTAATGGTACTAATATTCGTTAATTAAAACTATTTTTATTGTGAACACCTGTAGAAATTATTTTCCCTTAGCTGGCCAGTTATATAAATTTCTTTTTAAATTTGAGTTGCTTGACCAATTTTAGTTATTTATATCAACTGGGATACTCAATGTTGACTTTATGATTATTAATCTTACTATCTTCAAATTTTTAAAACAAACTTAAGATTTGGTATACCAAATAGCTTATAGAATAAATTTGGGAATAATATTAAAGTCTTCAAACATAAATCTCTATTCTAAGACATTTTTACTCGGGTAATTTATCTATAGATTCGTCTCTAAGCTAATGTTTAAGAGGCTGTTTGAAATCACTGGAACTATGAACTGTTTTATCAAATTTAATTCAATAGCATCAAATGTTTCATGCTATTGTTCCCAATTATTATAATTCAGATTCTTTACTTACTATAATTTATTTTTTAACTCAGATTCATCATATAAATTTGAGCCTTTTAGCTTTATGAACTTTCCCCATCTCTCACAGTAAATATGAAAAAATATAATTTAGCTGTATTCTCCTATTTTAATAGCTGTATATATAATAGAAAATGCAATTATTTATTTTATTAGGATGTGATTAGGCACTACACATAGTAAGATAAAGGAAGCACACCTGCTAATTCTTAATAATGATTGAAAAAGACTTTAAACGTATTGTAAAGATTGTATCTAAGTCATTGTATCTTATGTTTCGAATAGTATTTAAAGTTATCAATTTATTTTGATTTTACACATTTTGGGCTTTTGCACAGGCATTTTGAAATAAAAAAAAATTTTAGGAAAACTGTAACTCAGGTAGAATTTATTTTATCAAATTATTTTCGTATATGTTTAAATCATTTCCTTTTATTGTTTCCTCAAAGTTTCATTTGGAATAAGTTACATGATCAAGGTATCAAAGCTAGAGAAACTCTTGGGTTAAAACTTTGTCTCTATCTATTAATCAAATTATAGATCATTCGGTTTACGTACTGAAAGGTGCATGCATATTGATATTTTTGAGTGTATGCTAGAACCCATTACTTAGAAATATGTTCTAGAATTCTATAATTAAATTTAAATTCTTTAGAACTATTCAGAAAAAACTTTTTTCTTGTTAGGAACTAATTCTGACCTTTGCGGGAACTCTAGTGTAATTTTGGTTAAAATTTGAGATAACGTATTGAGAATTATATAGTGAAAGATTGCACATGAGTGAGCATCTTATAGTGAAATGTAGTGTCTTTTTAAGCTAAAAATAAAACACTTTGAGCTACATATAGGAATCTAGTAGTTAATGTATTAAAACAAATCAATTTGAATACAAAAAACATAGTCAATTTAGCAGTTGAAAAAATGTTGGAATTAGAACTAATAGTTATTTTCAAATTGGTTAATAGAAACTATATTGTAGTTACGACGCTTATGACTTGCAGTTGTAAGTTGAGATACTTTTTACTGTCTATATATTCAATTAGTTAACAGGCAGTTTTTCTTCAAGTATATGTATTGAGCTTACACACTATATGCTATCTCTAAATTTGAAAAATTTGAGCGAAACGGTGAAAATAATATGAATTTTCATTGAAGCTTTAAGAACTCGAGAAAGTAGTTGTTTTATTACTGCTTTTGCAAACATCATATATATAGGAAAGCGAATATTATACAACAAAATTAGATCACCCCTTATACTATCTGTCTCTAACAGCGTCTTTGAATAACCAGACGCAATCTAAGTGTTTCGCTTTAGGTTTTATAATTAACTAGTTAGCGCTTATATTTATAGTTTTTCCATGAGCCAACAAAGCTAAACGATTGACTTCTCAACTTACACATATGGCAACCTTAACTTTCACCCATGTTTGAAACTAATTGACGAATACTGAATTATACCTTAATAAGTTAAATCTAATAGAGCCTTATCCAGCCTATTCTTTTGCCTCAAATAAACGGTAATGCCAACATTTCAACCAAGAAATTTAGAGATATGATCCTATACTAATGAATGATCATAATGAGTAATTCCGATGAGCCACTGAGCAAAGAGCTCGTGTCGGTTTACTTGACACCAGAAATAAGTGACTTCTTGAAGAGCTGTGTCAAGCTAAAGTTATTGGGTGAATTACCAGACCAAGATTCATGTGACCTTGACAATCTACTAAGCTTGGTACTAATGTTATCACAACTAAGCACACATATTAAATCTTGAATAATGAAAATCAATTATATCTTTCTATTTGCTTACTAAATTGATAGTGTTAATGGATACTTTAGAAACATAAGTCAAAATTGAGTAGGTATATAACGCTGATCAAAATTAATGCAATACATATTTTGATTATGATTCATTTTCAAACAATATAAACATGAAAACCTATAGGCACAAAAGTACAACTCCTCTAAGCCTGAATTATACGATTTGGAGAAAGTTAATTTGACCCAACTCATGAAAAATACTTGCATTGTTGGTTAGTGATATATTCTTCCAGAACTTGCCTTAACCATATTATACAATAATAGCCTTTAAAAAATTTATAATTTAATCTTAGAGCTGCAAATCTACTACATCTATACATAATGCTTTACTCTTTGAATAATAATATTTTTTAGCTTGATAAGTCTTTATATGCAGTTCTTTTATTACTAGGAGCAATTCAATTTTAGATAACTTGCTCACTTATCGTCAAAGATCTAAATTTTTTTGAAATTTCGATATATTATTAATTAATAATTGGGAAATCATTGATTTTATAGACCGGAAGAAAGTTACCACCGATTCTGCTAGAAAACTGACCGACATTGAGTTGATGAGAAGAAGAGCAAAAGAGCGAGAGTACCAACAACTAATTGGTAACACAAATATTGAAAGTCCCAAAGAGAATCTCGCCGACTACAAACGAAGCTTAGCGTAAGTTATTTGTAAATGAACAATTACAAGTTCATTAAATATTGCATATTAAAGGCTTGTAGGTTAAATAGAGTTACTCTTCTTAAAACAATTGAAAAAATTTATCTTTAGACTTGGGACCAACTTGCTACTCGGTATTATACTAACGTTTCTTGCCGGGTATTGGGGCCTCCTATATTTGGGCATTACTGAGACAACAACGGTAGGCTAAAACTAGTCCACAATTTTTTTTGATATCCTTATTTGTATTTTTAAGTTGTAATATCCCACAATAGCTGCCTAGCAAATTATGGAAGTATACAATACCTCAAAACCATAATCATTCTCTAACAATAGATTCATAGGATAACTGAAAATTGTAATTCAAGCAATTTTTATTTTTTGGCACTAGACATAATTCCATTTTCTAAGGTATATAGCTCACTTAATATGTAAACCTTGATATATCTTCTCAATAACAGAGGGCCGCTGTAGGGATGGTATTCTCTATTATATGCTTAATTACCGAAGTCTCATTATTTCTATTGCGTGATGCCCGTGAAATAGCATCACATAAATCAAAATCCAGGCCTAAGCATGCTACTTACAAATTTCATCAAAAGCCTGAACAAGTAAAGGAACCAATTCTACCTGCTACGGAAGCTACTGTAAAAGACCAAATGAGTGATAGTAAGGAAGCTGCTAAAGGTTTTGCAAGCTCTGAAAGCTTTCTTAATTCACCAATTGGAATAGAGCCAAAATTTTCCGGGCCGCAAAAAGAATCAAATACTACCTCCTCAATTGAGAAAAACTTATTATCAACATTCACATCCTCTCGCGAAGATCCAACAAGCAAATTATCAAAGAGAAGCAATATGGAAGCAAAGAAAAAAAATAAAATCAATTCCTAAAAGTTTGTCTAATTTTTTCCGAGTGTAAGATGCTTTGTTAACTCCCCTTTCAACCTTATCCATTTTGATAACAAATACTTTTTTGTCTAATAACTTTTGTTTCCATTGACCTATTTATGTGTTTGTGAAAATTTGTTACTTAACTAAATAAAACACATTCCATATTGGCAATTTCCATTTAGGAAATTCATGCTAAATTGAATGTACCATTTTATTCACAAAATTTCACGCAATATAAATTTCTATTATTATAACATTAACATCAATCACAATTAGGTATGCTTAATTTTTCGTAACTTTCAAATTTATCCACAATTTGTATTTCGTTTTAATAAGTTCAATTAAAGAGTTTAAATTCCTAAAATTAAATTTGCGATTATTATATACTACAGACACCATGCTGGTGTATTGGATATTAAAAAGCAGATGGGTTTTATAAATGTTGAACAATTGTGAAATTGGAATATAATCATATATTCTATAAAATGCCCTTCACTCATAATTTCTAATAAATTCCTGAGAATATCTATTTTTGGAAAAAGCTTTATTTTCTAAAACATTTTTTAAGGCAATATATCTCAGCTAAAAGGTATAATTCTCATTCAGGTCATGGCAGTTTTGGCCTCGAGCATAGTCAGGTAGGTCATATGAGTCACAGATACATCATTCTATGTCCATCTCAGTAGTAAAAGATGCAACTTCCTGAACTTTCGCAATGAAATTGCTTAGGTTTTTCGAAGGATTCCAATCCTCCTTAGAAGTAATTTTTTCTTTACTATTAAGGATCTTCTTCACAGCAGACATACACTTATTATGGCTGGGTCCTTTATTAAACTTAAAACCTTCGAGTGCAGAGGATTTATGATTATCATTAGATACATAATCAGTAAATTCAACTTGACTTTTTGCCTGCCACTTTTGGATATTGTTTCGTATTAGTTGTTTCTGCTGCCTTTTCACTAAACTGTATAGTTTCTTAGAAAGTGAGCGATTTTTTAGCCTTAAATCACCATTGCAAATGCCAATTTTATTATTTTCCAACCCCATGTATCTTTTGTTACTATTGGGATCCTCAACTAAATCACTTAAGGCCCTGGTGTCATTAAATAAACTTTTAGAGTTGGATAAAGTCGAGCTCGGTTTAAACATCTTATTGCTACCTTCACTGGGATTAACAATGAGGTCCCAATTGAGTCCACTAATCTGCTCTCGATTTTTATCACAGACACAATTATTAGTAATTGATACATCTTTTGTGTGTATAATCTTTGAAGCATTAAAACGGGATTTAGGAATTTTTCGGTCATCTTGAATATAAAATTTATTTTTTGGGTAAAAATTATAATCAAATGAAAGCAGTTCACTTTGATTATTACGAAGGTGATTATCAACAACCAGAAAAGATGAATTTAAAAATTTCAACAATTTATCAAGATCTAAGGATTTTGGATCAAAATTATGCAATTTATCCTTGAGTTCATTTCGATTATAGGGACTGGAATAGTAGGCCCCATACATATTTCTGTCAGACTTCTTGAAATTATGATATTCAGGCCAATCACTACTATATGTTGTTTGCTTGGGCAATACTTCAGCATAATTCAATAAACACATAAAATTTGAATCACTTAAGCTTGTCAAAGTCCTAACAATTTCCGTGGTTGATAAATATTTTTCATTTAATAATTGTGCCGCTGTATTCCTCAATTCTTCAAGCAAACTTCGAATTTGATTCAAATAATTTGTGAATGAAGACATACTCTGGCAGTTATTAAAACCTAAGATTATACAAAGTGTGAATAATGCTTAAGGTTTATTTTTGCTTTTATATTATATTTAAATTGATTTAATTATCAGACATAAGCCAATAAAAAAGCTATATAAGTCTAGCTAGTGGACCCTCCTTTAAACTCTTGGTTATTTCATTCAGCTTAACCTACAGTCTAGTTCGGTGGAATGTATAGATATATCAAATCTTATAAAAATCTGCCTACACTACCTGTATGAAAGGTCATTTTTGACTTTATTTTCTTTTTCAGTTAAGACTCTTGAATTACTGATTGCCAGTTGCTTTAGAATTAAATGATGAGTTATAAGAAAGGCCCTCCAATTCACATATATTTCCTTTCTTCTAAGCTATGATTTCTCATTTACCAAAAAGTAACACAAGTGAGTTTAAAAATTATGCAACTTGTTAAGTCATAATCTTATAAAATTTCCTATTGCATTCATAATACAGTCTAAAGCTGATTTAGATGCAACAATTATATAATTATCAATCTTATGCTCTAAAATTGAAATAATCTAAAGTATAATTTCACAATATATATATTCTCAATTTAATCCAAAAGATCTTAGCAGCTTTTAGCATCTTGAGCGTCTATCTTCAAAGCCTGTATTTTAATCAAATTTTACATAATAGTTAGAAAATTGTCAATTATGTTCGACTTACTCTTTGTAATGTATTTAGATTACTTAAAAATATTTCACGAGCTCTAAGACAGTCAAGGTATGAAGTAAAAATGATTATTCGATAAAGCAAATAATTTGAGAACTTAAAGAATTATAAGAGGGATTATTATTCTAAAAACTTTTAAAAGCTTACAGAAAAATTAGGCTATAAAATTGATATAGAATTTGTTTTTAAAAATAAGATCAACTTTGATAGTAGCTTTTTATATCAAGTCTCAAGTGGAATCGAAAGTTGTCTTACTAAAGTTTATTTCCCGTTTTAACCATTGTCACAGTGTTATATATTCGTTAGGTGAGTCATTCAAAAATAACAAAGTTGGGAGCATATAATCTAAGCCTAGAGTACACCCGTTTTAATGATTAAATAGCAAGTCCTAACACTCAGTAACAAATATCAATTCCATAAAGTACTCAAGTTATTTATAACAAAATTAAACTTGAAGGTGAAGATTCGGTTAAATGAGACAAAGTTTAAATCAATTTGATCTTAAATCTTAAGACTTAAATTCGTATTAAGTGTTTTTTAGGATTCCTTACAACTAAAAATGACAATCTCAGTAGCTGACGGCCAAGTTGCAGCACATGCCAATAGTTAAGATCAATTAAAACTAGACTCGATGCGTTGAAACAACAAATTACCTAAACTGGAGAAATTATATCTAACAATTGAAGACCAATTTCTACTAGTATGTGTGAAGTGTTTATACAATAAAAATAATCAGCTTCACATCACAAGCACATTATTTTTTTTATAAGTATAAATTTGTCTAGAGAGAAATATGCTATGATTAATCAAATCGAGGCTTTTCTGTATAAAAAATTGAAATATTGGGTACTAATAGAACCTATATTGTTCTTTTGTACAATTTTTTATCCCTATACAGTGAATGAACTAGTTGTTCAAGCTAGACTGCTTTTTTCGCTAGAAAAGGTCTAGACACAAGACTTATTTTGGTTTTACAAACGTAGAGCTTCAAAAAAATCTAAGATAACGTAAGACTCTTATTTGAGCTTATGTGCTTACGTCATAGCTTCATTTTGCCCTACTCGAATTTTTTGAGATTGTAATAAGACACTTCCAATATATACCGAGATGTGCTTCAAGAACATTTATAGATAAGTTAATTTTGAAAAACAACTGATACTTTCATAAGATTAGAAAAGATTACTTAATCCTAGTCTACCTAAAATGCTTCCAGTCTTGAGATGAGATGTTTTGTGAATTGAGTTTGCTTTTTTCCAAAGTCTTTTATGACTATACCGAAATAATTCACTCAATCAATCATCTCATACATGCTGGACTAGCAGTAATATTAAAATGATTTTGTTGCTTATAAAGTAATCAATAAAAAGCTAATTAGAATAGTTATCAAAAGATTAACTGTATTGTAATAAAACTACTTATTTAAAACTAAGGCAAAGTATAGACCTTTATATAAAAAGAATTTTTAACTTAATTAGAATCGAACACTGTATGTTTAAAGTTTTCACTGAACCTACATATCTCTTAAAGCTAGATCATATGTCTTCATCTATACCTAGGAAATGTTAAATCAATGAAAAAGGTTCATCACTTTACACTTGTATAGTTTTATGCTATACTATCAGCTACTTTTTAAATATAACTAGCTCATTTATAAATGTTAAATTAGTAAACTATATTTTATGTAAAAGTCTAATAAATGAGATAACAAAATTTAATTAGAACATGAAACAGGATGATCATGCTAAATAAATGGTGTTTACCCCCAAGTTGATTCACAAAATAATTGAAAGCTTTACAAACTGACAAGTTACAGCATAATTCGGTCAAGGAATTTATCAAGAGCTACATACCAACCATTTTTTACTAAGTTGTAAAAGTATATACCACAATATACCTAAACAAGCACAAAAAAAATTTTCGGAACTAATTCTAGTCTAAAAGTTTTCACAAAATAAGCATCACTTTTAGAATAAGATTTAAAAGTAGACCTACAAGATCTTAAACTACCCAACCTTTTACAATCTAATACAAAAAATAAAATAAATTATGCAATATTATTAATTTCATTTGTCAATAAAAATGTTTTAATATGTATTTTTCCTCATTTTTTCTGTAACTTATGCACATAATTTAAAAAAGGAAATGCTAAATGAGTCCTTAATAAATACTTGATCATTTACAGAGATTAATTTGGTTTAAGCACCATTAAAGCCTAAATAATTAAATAATAACCTTGAAAATACCCAGTTAGCTTAATAAAGCGAAAAGTACTTAAATGCAAGGTAAAAAATTGAAACTTTTATAATGCATATGAATCTGCATGTAAAAAAAACTAGATAATTTTACTGATGCGGATATAAATCTGATGAAATTTATTTAAAATTAAAATAAGCGAGTCATTTACCAGGGCCTTTTAAATCCAAGTTTCAAACAATATTTAGAAGTTTAGGACTTATGTAATATTGTTCATATTTGAAAATTAGAAAATTAAAACACTTTAAGCAATCATAAGGAAAGCTTTTAGGGCCTTGTTGAGCATTATTTTTGGTGTGACATCTGACAAAATCCAAAAAGTTTTAGGGGTGATTATTGTATTATCAACTCATGTAAAAGTCCAAATCACCTATTTTGATTTACATTGTCATCAAAAGCATTAGTAAATTGGTTGCGTCCTATGTATGCCACACAATTCCCACACACAGTGACGTGCAGCTTCAATAAGCAAATGTATATATATATACATATATATATACGATAATGTGCTCTGCACACACAAGCGATACCTAGGCTCAAAAAAGTGTGCTTTCAGCTTATGTTTTGCACACTCAACACAATATCCCTGAATAAATGTATGAAATGAATAAGGTAGAATTTATCACCACTATGTCATAATATCAAATGTTTATCGCTACCTCACTCACTTGGAATTATACCAAAACACTCTTCCCTGTTTCATGTTGCTATTGTGCTAACCTAAGTTGTTTGCGCAGATCCTGTGGAGTGTTTTGAAAAGTAAATATATACTTAGCCGAGTACATTTATTACTATCATACAAATTGACTTGAAACATATATCTCTATCACCCACTCCTAAAAATCTTTTTAAAAGATAGCATTAACTTAACAAGTGAAACATGTTATCGTGTTGCGCTACTAATTGCTCACTCATCCCTATAATTATTACTGTTGAACATTATTTCACTAAGAGTGGTGAGCAATATAAAAATATAGTTAAGAGTAGTACTGTTATAGACTGCCACAAATAGCAACCGTACTCGATGAATCGAAACTTAGATTCATTATCACTCGGACACACACACTACACACAAACGCGCATAACCTCGATATAACGAATCAAATTCATACACAAAAACAATTAAGATAAATAATGCATGAATAATCTTTTTTTTTTAATGGTATATCCGGCTTATGTGAAAATCTATAGAATAGTAATCATTAATTATAATTTTTAATAATATAAACTATTTAATTATTTCGGATTTCACACAATATACACCCACCCCCATCCTCCCTTCGTTACATATATCTATTTCCTTTCTTATGAACATCCCCTTTTCATCTTTAACATAAACCATAATACCACTAACTCACCTCCTATACATTAGACCTCCTTGTTCATATAAACATTCTAACTCAAACATAATTCATCCCTTAATATTTGAACATTTTGAATTAAGAATCTTGATACACCTTCTCCCTTCATTTTATATCCTTCATTATCGTTCAAACAGTTTAAACCCATAATAAAGCGTATACATTCCTGATTATAAATATCGTATATAACACTCAACAACTCCTCTTCTTTAAAGCACATAGATTCATAAGCATCTTGCTACATCATCCATTACTGCAGATTAAGATTTACAATCACTTTACCTATTCTTTCAACACCTCAGATACTGACCTAGACGTTAGTTACTCCTATCTTAACACAAGCAGACCCTCATAGTGTTACGCTTGGCCGATCTAATAATCCTATCATCCTCAGAGTTCTTGTATATATCTTTTACAGTGTTGTAATGCGCAATAATACCTTGATAGGTAACTCATCCTGATTTATCCACTCGTTTATCAATTCAGATAAGGAGTGATTACCTAGATCATAAAATTATTATTATCTAACTAAATATATCAAGTATCAATAGTTTCCCGCTGGATATATAAGGATTATCATCACACAATTTTGATCCAAATATAACACCAATTCTTCTTATGTTAAAACATACAGCCCTTTTGAATTTATCATCATTTAAGAGGAATTACAATCACTGAGATTTAGTGATCACTCAAAACAATCATACATTGAAACACAAAAACTATTGCACTCGAGACTTCATATTCAAAACGGCAGCTTACCTTAAACAATTCATAAATGCCAATTGTACGTCAGAACAATCAAATCATATAAGAGGAGACGGAATATCACGCTTTTAGAAAGTTTTGCTCTAACTTAATTTCACCTTGTCAACCTTATCAGTACAATTATCTCCCAACAACATTTGTTTTTGTAAAATTTCACTAGAATTTTACCCCTCTAAAAAGCTCCTATTACAAAATTTACTAAAAATTTGTAATGAATAAAACACAGTTATTTCTATACAGAGCCTAAAGCACCTGATTATACTATCAAGTTCAGGAATTTTCAAGAAACCAGCATCGCTTCATTTTTCAAACAATTTATAGCTTAGACTTTTCATCACATTAATCCCAAAAAATTTATAACTACTCTGCTACATCTAGTCTTGGCTAATTTTGGGCACCATCCCATGATCTTTCAATATGGAAGCTGATAAATCACAGAGCAGAACAACTGATATTAATCTCAACACAGAAAATCAAGCCGGAAAAATATTTAAATTTGTAAGTGCTCGCATAAATTTCTGATAATCAAATCATATGCCAATCGATTTGGACTATGCTTGAGATCATTATACTTTTCCTAAAAATTATTATATATCCTATCGAGTACAAGTTTAGACTTTTTTTGAAGTTACCAGATTTTTTTTTATTTTATTATGGAATTTTCTATATACTTTGTATTGATATAATTGCTCTTCAGTTATGTTTGACTTGATTACTCTATATTTTTTCTATGTGTATTCATCTTTTGACAATACGCTCTTGAAATATTTTATAAAATTCTTTCACCATTTTTACACACGCACATATACCTCAATAACATTACTAACAGAACCCAAATGCATCACCCTTCGAACCAAGCACCAAAAATAATGATTCATATACTTCGAATAGTCAACCTCCAACCATTGAAAAGAAGCAACTCAATCCTGAGGCACAAGTTTTTGATCCTTTAAATATACATCCACAATATCCACCAAATAGAAATATCTTACCTGCCTCACCTCGTAGCCAAAATGCACCACAAAAGTACCAATACTATGTCCATAACCACTACTTTCCTAGCTTCACTTACACTATCCCTAACCACCAAACTATGGTCAGAGGGCAGGCTAACTCATATTGGCCCCCACCTATAGATACATTTTGCACAGCTCCAACTGATCTCTTCATTCACCAACAACCAAATCCAGCACCTTATCAAGCCATACCCCCTCAGGGAACTACTCCTCCTACATACCCACAAAATCGACGTCGACCTTCTGCCTCAACTCGTACTACCAATTTTCCACAACAAGGTGCTCCCATGGGAATACCTATACATCCTATGCCTTATCCACATTCTCAACAGGGCTCTTCATCTATTATGAAAGATATGCCTCCATATACACAAACTACAGGATCTACTGAGCACAAGACACTATTAGATAGTCAAGATGTGAATTCAATCAATTATATGAATCAATACAAATACCCTGAAACCAATATATCGGACCAACGAGACATGATGATGGATGGGCACCATCTACCCCCGCAATCCTTAACAACAATGGATGGACGACCACCCATGATGAATAATTCACCAGATTTCATCGATAATTCACATCAAAATACACAATTCCCTAACATGAATGAAGCACCCTTCAACCATTATCAAGCACATATGAATCCAAATGCTTCCAATATATATATGAACCCTGTCGCACCTTCAAATATAGACGAACCATCGATTCAAGCACCTTCTTACTCTTTCACACATGAATATAACCATGATACTCAATTTCCTAGTAGGATGAGTTTTGATAGACATCACCTAGGAACCCACCCAAGCACTCATAATCAGCATAATAACATACATATGCCAACCTCTACAACTAAAACAGCTTCAAAACTTATAGGGACTGAATTACCCCCTGACAACTTTTATATTTCTGATAGAACTCGACCTGTATCTACACCACGCCACCCACGAACATATCCAAACAAAAATATGACGAACAAAGGAAAAGGTAGACGCTCAAATACTTCAACTAAAGAATTAAACAACTTCCCAGCCGTTTCACTACCTAATCCTCCTAGTGAAGCTTCTTCACAATTTGGTCTAAGTGCTTTCACAAGTACACACCCAAAAGCCACAAAGAGTTCGGATAATGAAATTGAACAAACTCAATTAATAGAAGTCACTCATAATACTCCACCGACCTTAGAAACTAATGACACAAGGAATTATTCTCCAAATAATTTCGATAACGAGAATTCCCAAAATTCATCTCCACCCAATTCTCTAAATAACCCTTCTCAAGTTAATTCATACACAACCAATGAAATCACTACACCAAACGAGGAACCAACGTCAAATGAAGCAACTGAAACCTCTATGGAAATAAAACAAGAATATACAAATAACTCATTCAGTATGAAGGAATATGATACAAAGCATAATACTGAGATAACAGATTTTTCACCTAACTCTGATGTTGAGGCATCCAATTCAGCTGTTCAAATGAGCTCAAACGAGCCAGCCCCACAACCTATAGAGACATCTGTTGAAAATAAAACTTACACACATGAACAAATGAATAAAGCAATGACTGAATTAAATGAAACCCAAAAGGATGTTAATATATCTAATACTGACCAAGATACACAAACTCAAGATAGCGCAGATTTTAATAATAACAACTCAACTGAAGAAAATTACTATGATTATACACCACAAATGATGACCAACTCAGATTCGCCTCAGACTGAGGGTGGAGAAACAAACTCTTCAACTGATACACCTCAACCTAAGTCTCATGCTGCCCTTCACTCCGAAGTTAACAGTCAGAATAGTATTGAGAATACATGCAATACATATACACCTCCACAAACACCTCCGGAAACACCTCCACAAACTCCTCTACAAACACCTCCACAAACTCCTCTACAAACACCTCCATATACACCTCCACACACACCAACAGCATCTTATAGATCATCACCTGTAAAGCGCATTGATATCTCTAATAAAACAGAAATTTTCATGGCCTATGCACCACCAGCCAAAAAATTGGATATATCTGAGGGATTCTTTAGCCTTAGTGAAACTCAGGCTCAAAACACTTCAGATGTGCAAGCCAGTTCACCTACAGAAGTCACTGAGACTCACGAAAAGGTTATTGATACTCCAGAAGCTATAAATGCAACTATGGATAACACAACTATTGAAAACACAATTACGGAAAACACAGCAACTGAGGATACACATCCAAATCCAGAAGAGTCAACTTCAAGTGAACCTGAGCAAGTTGAAGATGTAGATACACATCCCAAAGAAGAATATTCTACAATTGATGACAATAAAACCTCCCAGACTGAAACACCTGGTAACAACTATGAAAATGATAATAAAGATGAACAGGACACACCCAATAAAAAAAGTAATTTTGAAGCACAAGAAGCCACCATAATAGCTATCGACCCAGTACCTACTATCTCAAGACTCTCATACACACGTGAAACCATGTTGAAAATTTTTTATTCCTTACCTCCCTCACGTGGTTTACTTGAAAAATTGGGTTTCCAGTTCAATCTTAAACATCGTCATGAACTGAAAAATACTTTAATAAGAAGAGCTATACCACTCCCAGCGGATGAGCCTCAGCCTCGTCAAGGTCATACTGGTTTTAGGAATAGGTTAAATGGCCCATCGAATTCAACTCCAGGTCCTATAAATGGCACACAAGATAACCCTAGTGGAAATTTCAACCCACCACTTGAAAGAAATCATTCTAGTTTTGGACCTTCTCAACCCTCTAACCCAAAAGAACACCTTGGCGGTCAAAAATCACCACTTTCACCACTTCCATATCCCCCACTAATTAAACCTACTCAGCGAAAAGATGACTTACTATTTGATACCTGGAGAAACAAAGTGCATGATAAGGTCCCACCCAACAATTACAACCCAGGCAACACACAAAATAATCAAGAGCCAGATATTTGGAGATCCACACCATCCCAATCGCAAGATGATAAAGTTTTAGTTTCATGGAAAGATAAAAAGGGACAAAATAAAGCTGATCCTATTGATTTGAAACTAAGACAATTACGCTCTATCTTAAACAAGCTTACAAACGAGAAATTTCAATCTTTATACCAACAAGTCCTTGACCTCAATATCCATACACAATATGAAATGATTCAACTAACAAATATGATCTTTGATATTTCAGTAACACAGCATCACTTTATAGAGGTAATCAGAGCTCAAATATCAAATTTTAATAATACTCAGTATGAATTACTCAGCCCTCATTTGTTTATATTTTTATAGAGAATGACATAACAAAAATAATTCGTTTTAATAAATATATATCTTATTATCCATATCATCAATATAAATATTCTCAAAAACACATCCAAAATTAGATTGGCATAGATTAGCCAATCAAATATAATTTTTTTTAAACCCTATGAACTATCTTCTTACCAATCCTCTTCTCTTTCACATCTTTCAATTTTTCCCCCTCTCTTATACTGTGAAAATTTTATTTTTTTTTACCCCATACAAATTGTTTTTTTTTCCTGGTATGTCATTATTTCAGCTTTACGCTAACTTGTGTGCATCACTCAATGTTGATCTGAAAAATCAAGAAAAAGATTTAGATTTTCGAAAGGTTTTACTTACTCAATGTGAGCAGTTTTTTTACTCTAACATGAAACCAATGGAAAAATTTGACGGATTCGTTGGTACTGATTTGTTTGAAAAACAACTTAAATATAAGCGTAGGTTCAATGGTTGTGTCAAATTGGCCTGTCAATTATATGCCAGACATATGCTTAAAGGTTCGATCTTAATTGAAGTTATTGACCTACTAATGAAAAGTAGGAAGGACTGTTTAGACTCAAGCAATGGTATAGATTTAGGTCTACACTTTCTCGAAGCACTGGCTGAATTTCTTGATGCTATTGGTCCATACTTATTTCGCTCTGGTGTAAGTTGAAATCTGTCTGTATGACTTGATGTACTCGAAATTATAATTTCCTATCTTAACTTAAAAAAAAATAGATTGTAGAATTTTATTAGGTGTATCTATACATTATATAGTACGGAATTCTTAATAATAATTTTATGCAACTTTAAAATCATCAGATAACTACCCAAGCGGCAATGAAGTTGAGATTTGAGGCCGTAAAACTTCTTGCAGAAGATTTAAGCATACCATACAGAGAACGATGTTTACTCAGAGTAAGCCAATTATGAACTACATATGCTTTCAAAAACATTTATACTTTACTTTAATCAATTTATCAGAATGTTATTGATGACTACGAGGGTGGCTGGGGAAAAGATCTAATTCAAGTACAAGAGCCTGTCCAAACTCTTGGAAGAGATACAGAAAATTCTACAGCTCATCGTAATGGGTAAGCCATAATAATCAAATATATAGAAGAAATAAACACTCATTTACAATCATAAGATTACGAAAGTTATCAAAACTAGGACATCTTTACATCCAGTCATATTATATTCACCAACTCATGTTTCATTTACATATACATACCTTTTTATCCCTCTCCACCTGAAAATTATTAACAAATACATATTACCTTAGATTTTCCATAGTCATTTCACATACTTTCATTGTCAATAAGTCTAAAAACCCTACTATTAATAATATTTCCATTTTTTTTAATCTTAATTTTGCCCTTTTTGTTTTAAAATCAGAAATCATGAGCAGAATTCTGTATTGGTAAGTAAACAACGGGTTTTTTATAAATTATATTAAATCATTCACAACATAAATTATATTTTGATCTTAAAACAGGTACGCCCTCCCATTGAAGTTTCAAGGTATAATTCAAACAATCAACCTCCTAACCACAACACATCTTCTACCAATATGTAAGAAGTCTATTGTATTTTTCTGAAACTACGAGTTTTATGCTACATGTTTTACTTTATTTTTCAACATTGTTATAAATTCACTATGAATACATGTACTTGTAACTCCAATCCCTATAAAAGTTTCATACATAATCAAAGAACATCACACTAACATACATATCCCATATTACACATATATAGAGGAAGCTTACAAAAAGACCAATCTCGCACCAGAATTATTAACAAAACACAAACAAACACTAGTGAATCAGAATCTTCACCAACATCGTGAGTACATTCATTCTTGAAAACTATTGCACTAGATTTCAAAAGCACTGTGATTTTATTCTAAATTTAAGCTTGATCTAATTTACTTTATATAATGAAACCATAACACTTTTATAACTTACACTAGAATAACTTAAAACTTGTAGCACTTATCAATATTATCTATAAATCATGCTTTCTCAGCATTCGTGAGTCTACCACATACCTTGCTAAGGCACAGGTGTGTAAACTTGCTACATAACAGAATTATGTTTACACTCATTAGACAACTACTGATCTGCATGTATATAGATATTTATCATATAATAAAAATGAACTGTTTGAATTATCAAAGCTTAATTTACCTTACTAAATGGTATAAACTTAAGAATCCTTCTCGTATTGAATTTATCCACAAGTTTTGAATTTTTAAGCAATTTAACATATATTTTTACTCGCAGGCGATCTCTGACCAATATTTAGCAGCACTAGAGGGTATTGCGGATCAAATTGTCGATGGGACAAACTTACTAGATTGCGCAAGAATGGTGGAGGAACAGTCCATACCTAAGCCAGCCCATGGGCTGATATGGTGGCAATTGCTTATGGGGGCTTGTCGAAATCTTTATGACACTAGATCTTATGGCCGTCTATGCAATTGGCTTCTCTATCTAATTGAAAAGAATATTTTTGACTCTGAAGATTGCCAAAACAACTTCATGAGCTTCCTAAGCAACTCTAGTCAAGAACAATATAATTACAAAGGGAAATGCAAGGAAATCGAAAATTTACCCGAAAAAATGAAAATTTTTGTAGATAACATTTCTAAAAATTCACACTTACCCCGAGACTGGCAATCTCCTTCATTCATTTCTAATTTGAAAGGAAAACTTGATGCTTAATACACAATTATATTATTAAGTTCCAACACCTCAAATCGGATTGAACTTTATTTCAAAAGTTATGATCTTACATTAAATCATCTTTGAGAAATTTATAATTTGAGAACACATTTGAATACATTTCTTTGGTTTCAACTTTTTGTAAGCTTGTGTAAACTAAAACTATATAATTTTTTCTGATTTGACTTTATTCCATAAAGTTTTTTTATTCTTCTTATCCAGGATAATTTTTACTATTATCGCTATTCATTAACTTAAAACAAAAATACGAACTTGTTAATATATTTTGAATTAAACTTTCTCTGATAATCGTTTATTTAATGGAAACTTAATGATTTTTGCATAAACTAGCTACCTTTTCAATATTATTCGCCATTGTGGATTGCATGATAAAATGAAATGTTGTCAAAATTTAGTGCTTGTAGAAGTATAGATGTAAATATGTATTCAATCATTTTTATATCTAGTTTGGCCTAATTTAAAACCCAATTTTAAGACACAACTTAGTGTAATAACAAATTTCAAACAAATGCCCAAAGAATACTGCTCTAAACGATCATTTCATATTGAAAAATAACACCGAATAAAAAAGTTTTTTGAATGACTTTGCATTATGTATTAAGTTATAACTATTTAATCACACTATATGTAGCCTAAATTAAATAGATTCAATGTATATGAAAATTTTGTTCACATATATATCATTGGTACTTTTTTACCTCTATGATGTAATAACACAAATTAGTCGTTAATTGTTATACTAATTTAAAAAATTGAATTTGCTTTTCTATAATAATTTTAATGAAATTCTCAGTTTCAAAATATCAAACCATTTATAGCCTGTATTAAATAGTAGCAAAATATAGCCTTTATAAGCGTTGCAGAAATTATAATTATCAGCGGTGGAAAAATCGACTTGCATAAAAGAATAGCTTTGACAGATATTATGTTGGATGCAATTACGTACAATTGTATTGGGTAAATTAATTTATAGCTATAATCCCATATAGTCATCAAGATAACAGATGATTTGCTATTCATTGATATTATCAGTGAAGAGAATAGGGTGTGACCAAATTTACCTGTGTTTTCCAGTTCCAACTCTCCTTCATTGTCTTCCTTATTTGAATTTACAGGTAAATTTATTTCAGAAAAATTTAATTTTGATAAACTGGTGTTAGTTTGCACCAATCTGGACTGAGTTGATGTATTTATGTTATTTTTTACTTCCTTGGAAATTGATCTATCTTTTGAGATACCTTTAGTTAGAGCTACTGATTCATTTAGTTTCTGATCAATATGACGCTTAACAATTTTAAATTGATTATCTTTTTTTTTCTGTTTCTTTCCACTCTCTTGTGTTTTTTCAACTGCTCGATCAATCATCGGGATATAAATATATATGTACAAAGACGTGGAACCATAAACTGATAATAAATAAATCCCCAATTCGGCAGCCGATAATATCAAAAATATTGTCTGAATTATAAGAATTTTCAAGACATAGTTGATATCATATATGTTACGAGTGTTTTTTAGTAGGTATTCAATTTGAACATATGGGATTTGTGAAGTTAGCATAAATTCTAAGAAGTTTAAAATTAAAACAGGGATTAAACCCAGGGCAGATAAAATATTGCCCCCCAATAAGTTTCCACCTGAATTACTTTTGTTTGAACAAATTAGAGGACCAGTTGATGGCAACATTGCTTTAGAATTATTCAAAAAAGAGTAATAGAAACCTTTAAATATGGAATTTACATATTTTATTACTGAAAGTTGGGATCGGTCCAATGGTATTTGAGAGAGGTTAACAATCATAGTTGAACTAAGTTCTTGAAATGATTCATATTGCTTCATTCCTCTCTGTGGAACATATACAGCTTTAGAGTTCAATTGAAATGTGTCATTCGTCTTATTTAAGTAGCTTTTTAGAATAATCGCTTTAAGCCAGACATCAAATAAAAGTACGGTTATAAGAGCTTTAATGATCGTTTTGGATGTAATCCTGCTTCGAAGTTGCTTACGATTAAACAATAAGTGCCTATAGAGAGACTCTTTAAGGAGTAGAAATTCCAAAGCCAAAAAAAAGTAATCACATTCCATATATGGATCTGCTATTGAATAACATAGCTTACAACGAGTATGAAGTATCCCATTTTTGGGATTGTCATCTACTATACGATACGATTTTGGGTTGTGAATTTTATAGCCGCATCGAACACAGATTGGCATTTTGTTTAAAATTATCCTATAAATCAAAAATTATCAGACTTTATTTAATTTGGTTATCTATTTAATATCGAAAGATTAGCCGGCTCATTCTCCAGTTATAAATAGTACAAGTAATAATTCATAAATCTAATCAAAAATTGAAATTATGGATTGAATTATTTTTAATTAGGGTTTCTGAGTTTGATAAAAAATCAATTTAGCATAATCTAATTTCAATGACTAAAAATTAAAGAGTGAAATATTTTTGCTTTTTAATTGTAATTAGGAAAAAATGTTTCTAGTTAAACATTGTGTTAACACTAAGAGCTAACGAACCGGCCTTGTGATTCCTGTGAGGAGTATTTTATCTCTTAGGGGTCAACTGGTTAGCATCTAAGCTTAGGGTACAAGTAATTTAGCATAAAAGCTTTGAAATGTATTATGATATAATCAGCTCTGATTAATACAGAGGTAAAAAAATTATTTAAATAATAACAAATAGCAAGAATTCTTTATTTAAGTACACAAAGAGATCGGCATAGTTATTCCAAGTTCAATCTGTGCTATATGAATAGGTTTTAGGGAGTAAATTTTCAAATAGCCAACAGATAGAATAAATATTTGAAGCACCAATATTTTGGGCAGAAAAATGTTATTAGTAAAACTGAAAGGTCATTGAGTCCTAGATTTAAACATTATTAGCATAATTACCTATAACATTTGGGAGGATTGATCAATAAAATTAAAAATAGTTTGCTATTTATATGAGGTTGTTTATAATTTCTCGTAAATGGATTGTAAGGAGCTTTAAAACATAAATAATTCGGAGAGATTGAGGTATTTGCAATCATGGATGAAATTCAACCTCACCTCACAGATATGTGCAGTGGAGTCTTAGTGGGACCTATTTATGTGTGAAAGCAAATACTGTTGTTAGCAATTATTATTTAGCTGCTTATGAGGTAAATTTAGCTGACAAGAGTAATAGACAATTAATCTAACAAATTAAAAATATTTGGTTTATTGATTCCTTATTAGAGTGGTAAAGGGTTTATGCCAATCAGATCTCTGCCTTTAGTGAGAGGTAAACACTGTAAACAGGCATAGCAGAAATTAAAATGTGACTAAATTATTAAATCAGGTGTAATAAAACATAAAGTTTTCTGCACATGGTTTATATATAAGCATTATTTATCAATAGAATAGTTACAGAGTGTAAACTAACTTACCTTCACTCATATAAGACTATTAACTCTATTTCTTTATACAGTTACGTCAAAGTGTCGATAAAAATCACCGAATTATTCTGGGTGTTAAGCTATGAAGAAGTGATTTTATCGAAAGAACTATAGTCCCACTAAAGCAATATTAATAGACCCTATGAGAGATTCTTTGTAACCAGAATTAACTGATATTAAGCTAAAACTCAAATATTTCGAAATCCACAAGCTATAAATGTGAGTAAATAATAATTTTTCGCACTGGTGTTTACAATTTTTTAGTGTTTATTGTTGTTTTATTTATATCTCGCTAGTTTTTAGCATTAAGATAGCATGTCAACATTTATGATAAATTTTGCAACAGTATAACTTAGTGCATCCACATTATTATCAAATTTTGTCTATTTCATATAAAGTTAACAACTATTAATAAACTAGATCTTGCTTAATTTACCAATTCAAGCTTTCAAACAATAAAATAAAATGAATCAACGGTCTGTGCATTCTATTCAAAATGAACTTAATAAATTATGCAAGTGGTGCATTTAAGAAATGGGACTTCATTTGTCAAGGGTGCAAAAAAGCATATGTTAATAGCAATTACTAAAATGAATGATTAAAGGCTTAAATTTTTGGAGCTGATGGAGCTTTCAAATGACCTCAAAAACTCAGAAAAATATAACTAATAGGATGGATTGGCAATTAACATTAAAGATTACTTAGTATTTTTATACATCAGCAACAAAAAAATATAAATCCTTAAACACAATTTTATAAAAGTAAATTTAAGCAGAAGTTAAACAGTTACCAAGCTGGTAGTTGCGTTGAAAATATTCATTTGAACCCAACAGTTGGGGGGTTTCGTGTTAAGTTTGTAGTTAATTCAAAATATACTAAAGTTAATGAGTCGAATATAATATGGGAGCGAGAAGAAAACAAAGTATTTTTATAGTTTAGTGATCTTATAGGATCCATATACAAAGTAATTATTGATAGGGGAGTTAACAAATACTAGATAAAAAATACTACTTAAATCTAATTGTCTCGATTGTAATTTAGAATTATTGTTCGAAAAACACAAATTATAATAAAAAAAATAATATATTATTCTATGGTAAGTTTTAATTATTACATAAATTTAACAATTTAAATTATTTTGGTATATCAATTTTAAAATATCATTTTCTTCGAATAGAAGATTTTGAACGTTTACAAATTTTTTTAACATATGCATTCATTCTTTGATAAAAAGTTTTATAATTTGCCCAGGGTACCTTGAAATTTAAACCTTACAAATAACTAGTATTGGTGCGACAACAATTAAAAAAACAATCATCAGCAACCAACTCTAGAAGCAGATGTTAGATTTTGACTTGAATAAGTGGTGGTACTTAGCAATCGAGACATATTCACTAAAATCGCAAGAGCATTATATTATTTATATGTAGTAAGCTTTACAACAAAAAGTTGGCTAGCACGCTTTTCGGTTCCATTGTAGGCAAAAAGCACATGCTTTCTGTTTTATTGAAGGTTGCTGGCTATCTTCAAAAAATAGTATACCATTTTGAATATGCTTATTTCTTTTTGAGGCTAATGATTCAAAAAGAAATAAGATTAGAGCCAAAAGCAAAAGCCAAAAGCTAGAGTCAACACAGCTTTGATAGCTTTGCTAAGTAAGATTATTTTGAACCTAGCTAGCCTTTCACAAGCATACTAGATGTAAATATATACTTTTATTGCTTTTTAAAACAACTTAGAAAAAAAGTAGGGCTTATAGAAATTTTCTAACTATTATTTTATCAAAAGTGAGTGATTAACTTGAGTCTATTTATGCTCTAGTAAATATACCCTAGTAACTAGAAACTTGTTTTTTACATGTTTGCTTTTGATGCACTTCAGGGTAAGTAATTAGTTTGTTACATGAGGCCAAAATACGTATGTATAGATACTCAGAAAGTAAAATTTCATTAAAAGACAATCAGCTTTAGCTTTATTAGATAAATAAGGTGAATGAAGTAGTTGGGTTATGCAAATTAATTGCTTTAACAATTTAATTAAACATTCAATCCTGCAACAAGATTAAAAGCATATGATGCATTCAAAGAAAAATATGAGTGACAGATCAAAATTAAGAAAAATATCAAACAAGTTATCCAAAGAAATTTGACCCATATAAACAATCAATATGATCTTCTAAAACTACATTAAAAATAAATAATTAAATATCACATTATTTTTTTCTATTGGATTATAATCAAATTGAATAAAAAAATTTTTAATACAAAAATACAAATTTTTATTATTTTGAATTCTAATATAAATAAATTTAACTTTGACAAGAGTATTGTGTAATTTATCAATTTGAATAAAATAATAATTGCCAAAATGTACAAAACAATTCAATTTTTTTGTTTATTAACTTTAGCCTTTAACTTCATAAAGCAAAATGAATCAATGCATCGATTCAAGGTTCACAATGATGATGACAGATTGGTAAGATATATGGAAGGAAATGTATTTGGTGAAAATGCAGTAAAATTCATGCCGGAAACAAGTTCAAGCTCAAGTAATACTAGACAGTTATCTACCGAGACCTTTGCTGATCAAGTTTCTAAAATGAGCGCAAAATTCTTTGAAAAATCCCATGAACAAGGAGAAACGGCAGTTATGGTGGGTGTAGATCCTGCATATTTCGATAATTCAGATACCAAATATACAAAAGCTGATCGAGAATTTTATATGAAAGAATTAGAAATGAAAGTGCATAATTGCCCAAAAGAATACTGTGTTAAAGCTATGAAATTTAATCCAAATGTGGGAGTAGTTACTGTCAAATTTAATGCTAACTCAACAAAAGCTGAAGTTAATGAAGTTATGACAGCTATGTGGGAAGAAGAAAATAAAGTTTGGTTCATGGAATTCGATGCTCCTGTACAATTCAAGCAATCTGTTGTTGTTAAAGTAGATGGTGATAAATATGTACAATATGGACAATTCACAGCAGCCACTCACAATAATGCTGCTTCAACAATGCCTTCCCCATTTCCTACAACTAACATGGCATGCCCTAATCCAGCTTTTACAGGTACATATAATTATTCTGCACCTAATGACGAATTCTTCCGTGATCAGTGGGGAATGGAAAATGCAAATGGTTTTGATGTTGATGCAACAGCCTTTTGGTTTGCAATGGGAAATCAAACCGGTACTACAGCTGTAGCTGTAGTTGACAGCGGAATGGAAACAACAATGAAAGATTTCGAAGGTCAAATGTGGGAAAATCCCGGTGAAACACCTAACAATGGTGTTGATGATGATGGTAAATTTACATAAATATTTTGTAAGATTTTGTTGTATTTTAAAGTCCAATAAATTATATAACTACAAGAATATGTAAATATAATAATAGTTTATTGAGTAATTTGTTTTTGTTTATAGGTAATGGATTCACTGATGATTATAATGGTTGGGATTTCCATACTAATTCATCAACCATCACTGATCATGGCACTCATGGTACACAATGTGCTGGAGTAGTAGCAGCCAAGCACAACGATAGTTATGGAACTGCCGGTATGGGAAAAACAGCTAAAGTGGCAGCCTTTCCAGTAGTGTATATCAGTGATTCGGCTGCAGCTATCGAATATAGCACTAATATGGGCTTTAAAGTTAACTCATGTTCGTGGGGAACAGGCCCAACCCATTATATGGCAGTGTATTCTGCCGTTAAAGCTTCAAACGATGCAGGACAAGTGTATGTCAATGCTGTGCCAAATGATGCAAGTGATAGTAACACGTGAGATTTGACATAAATTTAATGTTCCATTGTTGATTGTAATAGTGTACTTGTTTTTACAGTTCACCGGATTATCCTACTTGGTACAACTTCCCAAATATGGTAAATGTTGGAAGCCACGATATGAATGGATACGTTTCATCATTCTCAGATTACGGTGCCCCTTATGTTCATGTATTTGCTCCAGGAGAGTGTATGCTAACAACCTATACAACTTATTTTGGCATGGAATTTTATGCTTACTCTTCTGGTACTTCTTTTGCTACACCAATGGTTGCTGGTAAGTGTACATCTATACTTGTAAAACCAACATAAGTATTTCTTTAATTAAATCTCATTTTCCAGGAATGTTTGCTGATATGTTTACTGCATTTCCAACAATGACTGCTGAACAAGCAAAGCAAGCCGTAATGGATAGTTGTTATGATACTGGAAAGTTTACGTCTCAGCATGCAGTTTGTGGTGGTGCAGTTAGTGCATATACTGCTTATGAAGTAAGGAATAAATTAATACTTGTTGAATAAAATTTATGTATAATTTATTTATGTTTAATTGATTTTACAGAATGCAAAGACTTATTATTTTCCTGCGGCTTAAATAAGGACGCTAAGAATAAATAAGATCGCTATTTAGAATTTTTTCATCCAATTTATTTAATTAATGAATTCTTTGAGTAAATATTTTAAAATTTATATTGTCCCCTTGAAGCAATAATACTTTTGTTTTGAAATTATTATGGTAGTATAACTTGTAAATTTATATGTATTAATAATTTTAAAAATTTGTTTTAATTTTAACATGTGGGGCTGGTGGGAGACAATATCACTTGATAAAATTGACTAAAGTTAAGATGTAGCTCCGAAAAACAAGTAGAAGGAGTATTTTAAAATTGAATTGATTTTTACTTGTTTATAAAGGTAATTACAATAGAATTGTAGTATAATAAAAGTAAAGGAGATAATTTTTAATGTCAATAATAATAGAAACTACATATATTATTACTGATTTTTAAGATAATATGAGCAAAAGATACTTGTATTATAAGATATTTTATAATTTATTATAAGATCATATTATTTAATTTAGATATTTAGTTTTATATATTCATTTTACTTACATATCATTCATCTTTTGAGAAAATTTACTAAACTTGAGTATGAATTTGATTAGTTTATAACTTGAATATGATATTCGATAATTTATTTGAAACTTGAAAAATTCTAGTTGATAATTTTATAACTTGAAAATATAATTAATAATTTGTTTATATTTCAAGACTTAATAAGTTGTATTATATAATATTTTCTTATGTGTAAATGTAACATATTATTGGAAAGAAATAATTTTTTCTCAATTGAAAGGTTATTTAGGAATTGGAAATATAAATATTAAAACTCATACATAATCAAGCACACTATTATTTCCCATTAATCTTATACTGCTGAAAAATAAATTTTTTTGTAAATCCATTAATATACCAGTAACTCTTTGGCAGGTCTGTGTATGGATTATATACATGTGATAACGTTATGGTAACAAAAATAATTGATTATCATAGAAGTATAAAGAATTTAACGAATATCTCTCCATACACACAAGAGTTAATTATATCCGATATCTTGTTAGTTGTGTTACGCTTATCTTTGAAACGTCAAATTAACAAAAATTAATTCATATAAGATGAATCAAAGTATTCAATTTCTTCCTTAGACATACCTAAACATAATTAAGTGTGTAAAATAATTAACAATAACTTCTATTCAATGTATCATGTTTAATCATGCTTACCAAGATCACCTAATGTACTATTTAATTTTTGGGGGATTAGTTCTGTCCCCTTAAACTTTAATTGAAATGGTCCACTCAATCTGAACATAATATAAATTTATATATTTTTGATGTTGTGTGTAAAAGTTGTTTAATTACACTTACCTTTTATTTTCCAATGCATCCGATATTTCAGCATATATTAAGAAAAACTATATATATATATATATATATATGTATTTATGCATGTGTTTATGTATGTGTATGTATCTATGTACATGTGTTGGTGTGTATGTATATGTATATATGTATAACTGCTATAAATAGTTAAATAGGTTCATATTATTTATATATGTATGATTCGTATATGGGTGTGTCATAATGAATACAAAGAAAGAGCTATAGGGTTTTTATTTGTTTAATAATCTGTGTATAAAATCAATATTAAAATGTGTTAAATTCTTAAAAGTGCTCACCTTTTGTTGTGGATTGAAAATGAAAGTTAGAGGATCATCAAGTTCATCAAAGTTAACAGAAACACAAATAGAATCTTCATTTGCTTTTGATTCTCTTGATTCTTCAAATGCAACCTATATCATTAATAAAAAAATTACACACACACACATATCCAAATGTTAAAGAATAAACAATTAGGTAGTATAGATATCCAAAGAATTGAAAATAAGTTTTACACACACTCAAACAAAAGGTAAAAAACATAGATATCTAATGAATTGAAAATGAGCTTTACACACATAAAAACATACCTGGAAATTCCAGTTATTTTTCTTCAAAAAGTGGACTGCAGAACCACGTGAAATGCTAATAGTTATAATTAATTAATTTAGAAAAAATATGAATAATATATTCATTAATTAATACAAATGGATAATGTTGAAATTTACACACAACTATATCACATTAACTATATATATATATATAAATCATTTATATTCCATAGATTAGATTGGATTTTTGAAATACAATATATTGGGTATATGATATTAGTGTAAATAATATATATGAATATGCACACCTATATATATATAAACACATATACACACAGATTTTCACATACATAAACATACATCACATACATACACATACATATATACACATATAAATGTACGCACATACGTGTACATACATAAATTAATACACACGTCCATAATATATACACATACCGTGCTGTTTTCTTTAATAAGGAGATGTAGTTTTCAAATGAGTCATCATTTTGAGTTTTATTCTCAATAGCTGGATCATCCTACACACAAATAAAAATGTGTGTAATATAGAAGGGATATTATAGGGTAATATAAATAGAGAATATGTGTTAGAATAGTCTAAATACAACCCAAAAAAATGTATGTAAAAAGATTCATATGTTCCTATATATACCTCATATTGTTATATATAAACAGTTCATATTACACATTAGTAAACATCAATTACACACTCAAATATTACACACACATAAGCAATTTAAATCATATATTTACTGGAGGAGTTTCATATGGTGATTTAATTGTGTTATTGGGCTCAAAGTTTTGTTTGGGTGTAACTTCTTCCTTGGGTATAGTTGTATTTGAATAGGTTTCATCATCATTTTGATCAGTTTGGCTGTAAAATAAGTGTGTGTGTGTGTAGTTTGTTTAAATATATATATGTGTGTAAAACAATTAAGAGAATATAAATTTATTTTATCAATGCTCTAGGTAAGATGATTCGAAGTTATCTTAATAGCTATAATTAAACTGTTTATAAAACCAGTTGTGTGTATGTGTGTGTGTATGTATGTATGTATGTATGTATGTGTGTGTGTGTGTGTGTGTGTGTGTGTGTGTGTGATTGTGGGTAGAAAATGAAAATATTTGTAATATATTATCAAATCATTATAATATTTCAAAGTTATAATCCTCAGTGTTTATTTATATATATATATAGTTTACTGTGTATATAGAGTAATTTTGAATACATATTTGTATGTGTAAAAATATAGTTTAAAATGTATATAGTATGGTTATAAATAGACTTCTGTGTGTGTGTATTTGTGTGTATATACCTCCCAATACTATCAATTTGTGATAATATGGATTGATCATCCTGCTTAATTATTTTTGATAATTTAAAGGAGTATATACCCTTTAAAAATTTCTTTGAATTTTCTAATTCCTACAAATTTATAAAATGTTATTTTATAAGTTGCTTTACCATAAATTTTATATACTCTATATAGTAAATGTGTGTATATATTATATAAACACATGTGTATATATGTATATATAATGGTGTGTGTATATAATGGTGTGTATATATAATGGTGTGTGTATATAATGGTGTGTGTATATAATTATCTGGGTATATAATGGTGTGTGTATATAGTTGTCTGGGTATATAATGGCGTGTGTATATAATTGTGCGTGGGTATATAGCTGTGTTTGTGTATATAGTTGTGTTTGTGTATATTTTTAGATCATTGTTGTGTGTATACAATGAGCTTCCTCACATATTTAGTATTATCAATTGCTGTTTTATAATTCGCCTCGCAAGTTGTAAATTTAATGGGCTCATAGATTGGAGAGTTTACGGTCGTGAAATTTTCAAAATTATATTCAATATTACAGTAAGTTACAGGCGAGTAAATCTTAGTACCTAGAAGTGTATGTGTGTAGATAGATGTAAATATTAGGGGTGGCTTGTACACACATTATTGAAGTGTTATATGTTTGTGAATTCGAACTATTTTGAATTTATTTACGACTTTCATTTGTATAAATATGTATATAAAAATAAGCTTTGAGAGATACAAATTCCACTCAATTAATTATACACTCAATTAACAAACACACACATTACACACATTGGAGTTTACACACATTAAACACATTACACACACATCTCCCATGTTGATATCAGATGATCAGTTCAGTAAATTATTGAAGATCATATCAATATAAGCTCATATTACTTACTAATAATTAAAATGTATAAAATTATATTATATACGCTGTATAAAAATCTATATAAAATGTGTAAAATTATATTATAGATACTGTGTAAAATTTTATATACACACACCTTTCCATTTTTCGTTTAATTTGAGCTCAATTGGCTCTGAGAAAATGGGCAAAGATCCAAATGAGCCCTCTAAAAATTTCTTACTATTTTTTGATTTCATTATATAATTCACTATGTAGGCGCAGGTAGTGGGTGTGTGTGTGTATGTAGGCGTTTCTGTGTGTAATGTAGGTGTGTGTGAAGTGTATGTATATGTGTCTGTAGGGTGGGAGGGTGTTAATATGTAGTGAGACGATCGGCGTAGATGTGCAGGCAAAATAGTGTGAAGGTATGTGAGCGGATGTGTGAGCGGATGTGTGAGTGGGTGTGTGAGTGGGTGTGTGAGTGGGTGTGTAAGTGTGTGAGTGTTTAGATGTGTGTGTATGTGTGTATATGTGTATGAGAGTGTTTGTGTGCCTAGGAAATAAAAATGAGAGTATTTGTAGATAAGGTTAAATCAGTGTGCAATGTGTAAATGAGTGATATTATGCTTGATCAATCTTCTTTAATGCGAATTAATTATATATGTAAGTGTGTGGTAAGTATTTTTTTAACCTTATTTAAAGTTAATGTGTAAAAACAAGTATGAAACCAGTAATTTTTTACTCAAATTATTATACTTATTTTAGTGATACTATCGTTGGATAAAAATGAAATTTTATATAATTTTACACATAAAAAATTAAATGTTAAATTGACATCTACACACACACTACTAAGATTATAACCTCATAACCTTGCACATTTACACACATATATACAACTCTACGTTTATATATATCTTTACACACACTTAGCACATAATAAACGCAAATTCATGCACACATACCTAGATCGCATTAGGCTATGTATATATATATACCTAAATATATCCACTGATAGGTTCGCATACACAAAAGTGTGTACACACATAAAGTTAGTTGGATAGGTGTACACACACACGCAAACTGATCTATGTATGTATACACACATACCCACACACACATGCGTAATTAAATAGATTTGTAAAGGCACACCTAATCATACACCCTAAACAATACACCTACGCACAATCTCACCTTGCATACACACACACACACGACAAAAATGTACACACACACTTGATGTATCAAATTAAGTGTGTAAATAAGCATACGCACACACACACTTGATGTATCAAATTAAGTGTGTAAATAAGCATACGCACACACACACATCAATATATTTACACTACATAAGTGCACCTAGAAATGTTATATCATTACATATTTTGTAATGTATAGTTTACACTAAATAATTACACACATAAACACCCACACATATTAAGTATAACTAATTTAGTTTCACAAAGCTTTAAATCATATTTACACACCTTCTGTGATTTGCTTTAGTCTTATAATACTTAACTAGTTAAACAAGCACATATCTACACACACACATTATACCAATACTGAAGTATTATTAAAACTAGTATAAAGGCTACTTAATTATTATACCCTCAATATACCCTACACACATATATATACACACCCATACAATCCGATGTATTACAGTACACATTAAACACACACACATACACACACACACACATGCTCACATGCTCACACATACACACACACACATACATATATAGTGCATGAGCTTATCTATATAGTATAGCCAATGTTATTATGATTTACATAGGTCAGCACATGTATACACAAAATAAAGCATTTATATTCAATATATATATATAAATCATCAAACCATATACACACACACATACACCAATAAATCATCACACACATATACATTCCTTAACACATCTCTTACATATTACACATCTATATATATAAATACACACACACACACATACGCCCACACACACATACACCTACAAAACACTTTGTACCCCCCGGTTAATCCTCCCTATACACACAACACAAATATATACACACAACAAAAAATATATACACACACCATCAAGTGAACGACTCTAGATAACTTTCTCCTCATATTCATTGAAAATAATGTGTATATATCCTAATTATAAATTTAAACCTTCCTTCATATACCTCTATATTTATTACTAATATACATATATATATATATATATAACTCAATTTACATTACTTATACACAGACACACATAACATAACACACTTATATATGTATATATATATATATATATAAACTATGCCTATAAAACCATATAAGCCCTCTATTCATAACACTCTATATACCCATTTACACCACACTTTTCATACCTTTTTTAACACCTCTCGCTCTACACATACATACCTACACATTAGATGTATACCTTACACACATTATATTTCAACCTCTGCCCTCAAACATAATCATTTTACACACCTATCTATCCCAATGAAAAGACCTGAGAGTAGATTACCTCCACCCATACCCAAATTACACTGCCACCCCTACGATGAACAACAAGTCCTCGATAAGAAATTTTATCAACACCTATTTGATGATGATTCTATACTCACTGTCTACAATATGAGGATGAAGGTGTGTGTGTGTATGTGTGTGTGTATGTGTGTGTGTAGGGGTGTTTGTGTGTAGGNGGGGGGGGAGGGAAAGAGTGTAATGTCCAGTGTATAATGTGTGGTGTGTAGTGTGGGATGTGGGGTGTGTGGGGTGTAGTGTAGTGTAGTGTGGTGTGTGGGGTGTAGTGTAGTGTGGTGTGTGGGGTGTAGTGTAGTGTGGTGTGTGGGGTGTAGTTTAGTGTGGTGTGTGCTGGGTGTGTGGGGTGTTGGGTGAATGGGGTGTAGTGTGGTGTAGTATGGTGTGTAGTGTTTTGTGTAGTGTGTAGTGTTTTGTGTAGTGTGTAATGTGTAGTGTAGTGTGATGTGTAATGTATAGTGAAAAATGTTATAGGGAAAGTGTGTAGTGTACTACATTTTGAGGGATATAGAAATGATGTATAGGTATATGTGCATAATTCAAAGGTGTGTGTGTGTGTGTGTACATATATTTATGACTTTGAATGTATTGAAATTAATGAAATGTGTATATTACACAGAATTTGGATGCAAAAGCAGTAGAAGAATTTCCCAATCCAGGACCCCCTTCACAATCTCAATTTGTGTGTAACATTCATTGGACAATTCCATCTCGTAATGGGCCAAAGGTTTGTATATATAAGCTATCTAAATAACACACACACATATCCTTTATGTGTGTAAATATGTTCAAATTTTCCAAAAATAACTGGCTTACATATGTGTATATAACTTTTAATACATATACATACATTTATATATAGGTGTCTGTGTGTATTTATATATATGTGTGTATGTATTTATCTATATATATATATGTGTGTGTATTTATACTTATCAGAAAATTGATGGGACAGGAGCAAGTAAGACCAAACGTGGCGCTAAGAAAACGGCCGTACGTCAAATTATGGACCAACTTGGCCCACCCACTAATCAAGTAATAATCCATATTATGAAAAACGTGTGTATGTATGTGTGTGTGTGTATGTGTGTGTGTGTATGTGTGCGTGTGTATGTGTGTATGTATGTGTGTGTATATGTGTGTGTATGTGTGTGTATGTGTGAATCTCTATATATATTCGACAATGGGCATAAACACCCTCTGATTTTTTATGATTACAAAATGTATTATGTATGTGTGTGTGTGTGTGTATGTGTGTTATTATATTAGGAATATGAACAAATAACGCGTTGGATGTCTAACAATTTGAAATACCTCATCAACGTTCGTCAATTACCAGAAATGTACCGAGAAACAAGTAAATACTTTTTATTTTTATACACACACACACACATACATTCATACATACATACATACACACCTACACACACACACCTACACACACACACACACACACACACATTAGGCGATAAAGGCCAAGAATGTACAATCGAGTGGGTACTCGATAATTCAAAGAAATTTCGAGGGATTGGCCGAGGGAGAACAAAATTGGATTCTGAAATGTGTGCATTGAGAGATTTGTATATTCAAGTTTACCCGGTGTGTACATACACTGATATATATATATATATATATATAATTATATAAGTATTGATAGTGTGTACACACACGATAACTAGAAAGCTCAATATATATATTATTTTTTTTCCAGCATCTCTAACTCTTGTAATGCTTATATATGGCTAATTGATAGCCTCTATATACACACGTTAATTTATATACCTAAAACACGCATACACACACGCATACACACATGTTTCTATGTATATATCTTATAGCCAGCTAATCCCATCAGTTACACACACATATATTTATGTACACGCACACACATATACATACACACACAAATACACACATATACACACACAAATACACACAAATACACACAAATACACACAAATACACACAAATACACACATATACACACATATACACACAAATACACACATATACACACATACACACACAAATACACACATACACATACACACACACATACACATACACATACACACACACATACACATACACACACACATACACATACACACACACATACACATACACACACACATACACATACACACACACATTATTAGTTCAAAGATGAGTTTATTAATGCGCGGTCAAGCTTAACCCAAACAAAATCAGCCCCCCCATCAACTTCATCCAATTCTACACACAACCACCAAAGTGGCCCAAGGGCCAATTTATCAAAAGAAGAGGCTAGTGAGATAAATTCAATGTATAATTCATTTATACAACGGTATAAAATAGAGGTAAATTTACACACACACACACGTTTCTACGCACACAAGTTTATACACACACTTTTATATATACACACGCACACACATATTTTTATACAAACACACACATATTTTTATACAAACACACACATATTTTTACAAACACACACACGCATTTTTATACACACATACACATATTTAAATACACACACACATATATTTAAATACACACACACATATATTTTTATACACACACACATATATATTTAACATTTAAATTATAATAGGATGAAGAGGAAGTACACCCAGCGGATAACTTATTTAGATGTGTGTTAAGATGGAAACATAACCCACTTAACTCTGTTACACAAAAACAAGGCGTAAGTTACACATTTTTGAACAGTTTAAAAATACACAAACACAAACACCACACACACACACACTACTTTAACTACATCAAATAATTCATATACATACACTATAAAGCCCTTTAGTTACTTATATACACATCTATATATATTATATACGCCTTAAAAATTTATAAATACATTTACATTTAATTTCTTATATACACACTCCAAACACACTTAGAAGTTTATACACACACACACACACACACACACACAAAATATTGAACAAAATAACTCTTTTCTTAATTATGTCGATAACTTGATGTACATACACCGTATTTGATTTAATTTTTAAAGAAAATTGTGTTGGATAACCCCACACTAACTCATGTGTATATATTTATTTTAAATATATATTTATACACATGTGTGTGTGTGTGTGTGTAGTTCAATGAAATTGGTATAGCTGCCTCTAAGGCATTAGCCCGAGCTGACGCAAGAATGAAAATTTTAATTTCATCGGGTGTAAGAAAGCCCATTGAAGCCACACACCGTAAAGAGGCCCAAATTATTAAACAATTTCTTGACAGAGTATGTTATACACACACAAACACACATATATATATATATATATATTATATACATAGATAAAATATAAATACTTTAACACACACACACACACATACACACACATATTATATACATAGATAAAATATAAATACTTTAACACACACACATACACACACATATTATATACATAGATAAAATATAAACACTTTAACACACACATACACACACATATTATATACATAGACAAAATATAAATACTTTACCACACACACATATTATACACATAGACAAAATATAAATACTTCAACACACACACATACACATATACACACTTATTATATACATAGACAAAATATAAATATACACACACACACACACATATATATATATATATATATACATATATATATATATATATTTATGTATTATATAGAAGCAAATTAAAGAGGCTACAGATAAGGGGTGTGCATTTATTGAACGATTTCCCTCATTTACTTGGACCCTATTTCTTGTCCCTTTATGGAAATCAATCTTAGCCACTTCAAATTTACCATTAGCCAATCAATTATTATCAACACTACGTAAAATTACTACAAAAGGTATGTGTGTGTAAAGTCTATAATCACAAACACACACACTTTCTAATATCTCAAACTATACACATTTAATATATTTTTTTTTTATGTACACACAACTCATTCAACTTATATTATTCATATATATATATATATACAACACAACGCATTCACCTCATATTATATATATTTCTTTTATTTCTTATATTTCTTATATTTATATATGTATATATACACACAACCCACCTAGTTCAAGCTTTAGACATACATATACACACATAATACATACACATAATACATACACATATACATACACACACATATACATACACACACATATACATACACACACATATACATACACACACATATACATACACACACATATACATACACACACATATATATACAATTATATAAATGTGTGTGTATCAGAGGATGTTACAAACAATCATTTAAACACTGAATTATGGGAGGAAATGCTTGATGAATGCACACTTCTTACACACACACAATTTGGATATCAAATGTTAGGGGAATTGGCCCTCATTGATATTTGCTCATCTGATTTCTTTTCTAAAACAGCTATTCGATATTTTGTGAATTTTAGGTAATGTGTGTGTATATATATCATTTATTCAATGTGTATGTTGAATTATATATCATTTGTTCAATGTATGTATGTATATATATATATATATATATAATTTATTTAATGTATGTATGTATATATAATTTTTTAAATATATATATATATATATAATTTATTTAATGTATGTGTGTGTGTTGAATTATATAGGATTTATTTAGTGTATGTGTTGAATTATATATAATTAAGTTAATGTAGGTATGTAGAATATATAAAACGCTATATGATACTCAAAAAAAATCAAGTATATAATTTTAATTATAAATTTTTCACGCATGTGTATAAGCATGACATAGATTGATTATTATTTGATGTGTGTATAGCATATATATATATATATATATATATAACACCCCATATATAATGTGTGTGTATCAGACATATGTTAGCATTAGAGAGACAGGCTGCATTAGCTCAAAATATTACTGAGAAAAGAGATTATCAACAAGAAGGCAAATATTTCACACTTCAATTACAAAAAATTCAACTCCCAGTTATTCAAATGAAAGGTACACTCACAGGTAATTATTTATACATAATTAATGATATTTGATGTGTATATATATATATATATATATATCTTTAAACCCCCATACACACACCTATATATGTATCTATACCTTGATATCCCTCCCCTCCCACACACACAACTTCACATATATATATATATATATCATTACACCCTGACACACACACACACATTTATACCTACCTTCCCCCTCCCCCCATTTACATTTCTACATACATATATATATACATACACATATATACATACACACATACACATATATATATATATGTATATACAGAAGAACAAATAACATGGTTGATTAATAGTCAAATGAGAGAAGAAGATTTATTGTTAGGATTACCTATACGTAATTACACACCTGATTGGGAGTGTGCATTTATTACACACATTACAAATGTAGGTAAAGATTTTAATGATTTTCAATTAAATGCAAGGGCCGCCTCATCTGAATCATTATTAAATATTGAAAAATTATCAAATTATACAAAATTAAGAGTATATCATTTATCACCCTCTATAACATATCAACGAATGTGTGAGGCCTTACGTTCATTAACTATGAAACCAAATTATAATTTAAGGCCTAAAACATTTTATAATTTTGATCCTGGTATACAATTTCTTATACTTAACACACATGATTTAAGGTGTAAATCAGTTGTTAAAGGGGGTGATATACCCCCTCTAAATAATCAATCAGATGAACCTGATTTATCTAAATTACACACAACTCGTTTATTTGAAGATCAATTTAATAATGAACGTTTATATGTGTGTAACTCACATCCCTATTATATGAAAGATCATCCTCATATAAATACAAATAAAATAGGAAATATGAATATAACTAATAATGATGGTGATCATACTATGGATTATCTACTCGATCATTATCTAAACACACTTGGTATACACATCCCTATTGTACGTACACTCACACTCCCCCAAAAAGCTATTTGTTACTCTGCTATTACCCAACGTCTAACCCTTGTACAAGGTGTGTATATATATAGGTCGGGTTGGGTAGGTTGATGTAAAGAGAGAGAAGTGTGTGTGTAGGGTGTGTGTGTGTGTGTATAGGGTGTGTGTAGGGTGTAGGGTGTAGGGTGTAGGGTGTGTGTAGGGTGTGTGTAGGGTGTAGGGTGTGTGTAGGGTGTGTGTAGGGTGTGTGTGTGTGTGTGTGTGTGTGTGTGTATGGTGTGTGTGTGTGTGTGTTTAGATGTAAAGGGGGGATGTGTAGGAGGTGTGTGTAGGAGGTGTGTAGATTTATCTAGGAGGTATGTAGGAGATGTGTAGATGTATAAAAGGTGTATATATATAGATTTAATCAAGTAGAATTTATTATATATGTATAATGTGTGTGTTCAAGTATCTATACTCTATATAAGAAGATGTGTATATAAATATATGAGTTAAAAATACACTATAAGAAATAGGTGTATGTATCATCCTATATATTACCAAAGTATTTGAGATACATTATATTTATTCATTTATACAATTGAATTTTTTGACACATATTTGAATAAAACTTTGATAGAAATATATATACACACATATACACATACATCATCATACATCATATACTTAAATTTGAAAGAAATACCTACACACACACACATATATATACATACACACACTATAATAATTATACACATTTCTAACGTTATAGGGCCTCCTGGTACAGGCAAAACACACGTAGCTTGCTCAGTAATTAGTTTATGGCGTAAATTGGACTACCACTCAAAAATATTAGCCGTAGCAGACTCCAATGTAGCAGGTAATTTGTGTGTACACACATTGTGTGTGTGTGTGTGTGTGTATGTATTGTGTGGGAGTGTGTATGTGTGGGTGTGTGAGTGCTGTGTGTGTGTATGTATGCGTGTGAGTGGGTGTTGTGTGTCTGTATAAATGTGTGTGTGCATAAATGTGTGTGTGCATAAATGTGTGTGTCTATAAATGTGTGTGTGCATAAATGTGCGTGTGCATAAATGTGTGTGTCTATAAATGTGTGTGTGCATAAATGTGCGTGTGCATAAATGTGTGTGTGCATAAATGTGTGTGTCTATAAATGTGTGTGTCTATAAATGTGTGTGTGTTTATATCGCGAGTTTGTGTGCATGTATGTGTGTGTGTGTGGATTTCGTATGTTGGTGTGTTTATTTTGTGTGTGTGTGTGTATATTTATTAAATATTTGAGTTATATAAATGTGTGTAATACATATATTATAATTTTATTAGCGGATAATTTAGCTACGGGTTTAAGTGAAATTGGTATATGTGCCGTACGAGTTGGCTCTGGTAGTGAGGCTGATTGTCAAGAAGATGCAATATCAGGTATACATATATATATATATATACACACACACACTATATAAATATATTTATATATATTTACACACACACACACTATATATATATATATTTATATATATTTACACACACACACTATATATATATATTTATATATATTTACACACACACACACTATATATATATATTTATATATATTTACACACACACACTATATAAATATATAGACATTATAATATATATTCATATATACATTGAAAGAGGAGAATAGCTATAAGGTAGTGTGTAAAGAGTTATTAGTAGATGAGAATGTGTATAATATTTCTGACACACTTTGAGAATATTATGTGTATATCTGTACATAATTATTTTGAATATGTGTATATACATTCAAGTTAGCATATAATTATACTATACTATTAGGATATCGTAACTAAACATACACACACGATCATACACTTTAAGCCTAATATATCGTGTGTGTATATATATATATATATTATATTTTTTTTGTTTAGATTTATTTCGGTATAGAGAGTACACACAACTACGTAGCCAAGGTCAACACAAAGAGGCAAGGACACTCAAAATGTTATTATTTAGAGAAGCAATTAAACGCAATAATGTGATTATAGCAACATGTATTGGGTAAGTTTACACACATTTTATATCTTATATACAGCACACACACGCATACACACAACACACACATATGTACACACAAAACACACACATATACACATGCTTATACACTTACATATATGCTTGCACACACACAAATACAACTCTCATGATATTCACAAATATATTTAAACTTAATACACACACCAAGGACGATTCATTTTATACACACACCCATTTACAAACATAATTCACACATTAGCACTCACACACATTAGTACAACACACACATATATGTTTAAATATGTGTAAATATTTGAATTAAACATTTCAGCTCTGGTCATGAGTTATTAGAAAATGAAACATTTAAGCGTGTTATAATTGATGAATGCTCACAATCAATAGGTTTAAACACACACATACTATACATACATATATTTATACTTTAATTATACACTAATACGCACACACCATACCTAATAATAATATTATACAAATTTAACCTATTCTATATACTTATACATACTCGCGCTACATATATATATATATATATATATATATATATATCCACACACACACAAAATAATATATTATCAATCAATTATCATACATCCCACACAATAAGTATACACACACACACACACATTTATGTGTATATACACATCAGAACCATCTAGCTTAGTACCTTTGGGTAAAAACTGTAAGTCACTCGTACTCATTGGTGATCATAAACAACTTCCGCCTACAATTATTTCACAACAAGCTCAAAATAAAGGGTAAATATAAGGCTACACATCTTATTTATTTTACACACACACACACATACATACACACAAACAACACACAACACACACACAAACAACACACATACACACACACATACACACACACAAACAACACACATACACGCACACAAACAACACACATACACGCACACAAACAACACACATACACGCACACAAACAACACACACACACAACACACATACAAACAACCAACACACACAAACAACACACACAACACACACACACACAACACACATACAAACAACCAACACACAACACACACACACACAACACACATACAAACAACCAACACACAACACACACACAAACAACACACACACACAACACACATACAAACAACCAACACACAACACACACACACACAACACACACACACATACATACTCTATATATTTATATGTTATGCTTGTACAGTTTAAATTTATCATTATTAAAACGATTTATGAATAGTGATGTTGCCCCAACACACCTACTCGATATACAAAGAAGAATGCACCCTACAATTGCAGAATTCCCCTTTAAACATTTTTATAATGGCCTTGTTAAAACTTCAGGTGTGTGTGTGTGTGTGTTGTGTGTTGTGTGTATTGTGTGTGTGTTGTGTGTATTGTGTGTGTATTGTGTATGTATTGTGTGTGTGGTGTGTGTATTGTGTGTGTATTGTGTGTGTGTTGTGTGTGTGGTGTGTGTATTGTGTGTGTATTGTGTGTGTGGTGTGTGTGTGGTGTGTGTGGTGTGTGTGTGGTGTGTGTATTGTGTGTGGGTTGTCTGTGGGTTGTGTGTGTTGTGTGTATTGTGTGTATTGTGTGTGGGTTGTGTGTGGGTTGTGTGTGGGTTGTCTGTTGTATGTATGTGTATATATGTGTTGTATGTATATGTATGTGTTGTATGTATATGTATGTGTATGAATGTGTGCGTATGTGTTGTATGTATATGTATGTGTTGTATGTATATGTATGTGTACGTATGTGTTGTATGTATATGTATGTGTTGTATGTGTATGTATGTGCTTATATGTATAGATAACTTGTAGATGTGTATGTGTACCTCTGTATATATTTGTATATATGTTTGTGTGTATGCTTCCTATATGTATATAGGTATATAGATAAATGTAGTTTTAACATATATATATTATATATATATATATATATATATATATACATAAACAGAGGATACAAATGATTACACACGCCCCCCTATTAAAGGGTTCCCTTGGCCTAACCCAAATATCCGTGTGTGTTTTGTTGATATATCGGGGGGTGATGGGCCTGGAAATTTTGAAAGCTCACAAGGCACATCTCGTTATAATGAAAAGTAATTAATCTACACACACACTCTTATTTACCTATTACACACATTTATATATCATTGTGTGTGTTGGAATGGGGGATTGAG
>JADHZB010000501.1:0-32694 GCA_015657535.1 Nephromyces sp. MM_2019 | reverse complement strand
TTAAATTGTAACATCTTTAATAAGAGTGTAGCCAACCCTTTCGAATAATTGGAATATTCACCATTGCTGACCGAATTATTTTTTAAAATTTCAATAACATTTTTTATATATAAAAGTACTAATAATTGTGCTCTAGGCATTGCACATCCTTCATACACATGTGTGAGTATCTACATAATTATAACATTCAAGATAATTAAGTTATGTGTTATAATATATATATGTGTGTGAGAATACAATGTGTGTGCATGTTTATAAGATTAAAGTGTGTGTTTTTCAAGATAATTAAGTCATGTGTTATAATATATATATGTGTGTGAGAATACAATGTGCGTGCATGTTTATAAGATTAAAGTGTGCGAGTATGAGTGAGTAATATATTAGAGATGTGTGTGTAAAATTATTTATAGTATGCGTATGTAAAATGTAATATAAAAGTATGCTTAAAGACTAGAAAAATAGATTATTACGTATAAATGTATACAAACAAAATATAATTAATCGATGTGTGTGTATGTGTTTGTGTGTTTATGATTGTGTGAGTGTGTTTTTGTGTTTATAAATGTGTAATATACAAATTATATATATATATATATATATAATTTTTTCAATTTTTTTTTACCGTATCGTAGTCACCCTTATTATTCATTTTTCTTTTAATAATTGGTATAAGTATTTCAGGATTTTCCAAAGCAGATAAGAAGAGGGGAGATGTAACTACACCCTATCAAATAAAATATATTCAAAAAATTTATAAATGAAATAAATAAATGTATAAATCTGGTAAATGTTTGATAGAGTTGAATGTCTTAAATGTGTATTCATATATGTGAGTATATACTAGATTATAATGTGTGTACCAATATTTACATATATGTCTAAGATAAGGCGAGTGTGTGTGTTATTGTATATATATATATATATATATTAGATAATAAAAATGACCGATTTGATATCATTGAGTGCAGGTTTGCCCAATTTACTGGAATTCACACTATAATCAATAAGGTCATCATATAATTGAAAGGCCATACCAACCAATCCACCTAATTTGAAGGCCTCTTCACAAATGTGTTGTGGATAACCACCTTAGAACATGAATAAATTATAAATTATAAATTGAAAATTTATTGATGTGTTTGTGTGTGTATATGAGTGTTGGAGGGATAGGGAATAGTGTAATTTTTTCAAAGTAGGATTACTAGACATTTGATATTTAGATGTTTTATTTATCAAGTTGTATACGTTATACTAATGCAATAAATATCCTTAGAGCTTATATATTTAGTTGAAACATGTATAGAGCTTTGGAATATGTGTGTATGTAAATAATCTGAATGTGTTTCTGGAAAATCATAATGTGTATTTATAGAGCATTATAATGTGTGTGTAGATTGTGAGTATGTATGAATAGAGTGATTACTTATAAGGGCACCACAGGCGCATGCTTCAGCCATAAGTGCTGCGGTCTTGTAATATGTTTTAGTTAAATAAATTTTAAACGCAGATTCTGAGTCGGTAATGTGTGCAAAAACATATATTAGAGTAAAATTGTGTGAAAACAAACATTAAGTTAAGATTGTTTACAAAAATATATATTAGGAAAAACTGTGTTTTAAGACATGTGCTAGGAGAAAATTGTGTGTAAATAATTTTAAGGCAAAAGATTATATGATTATTGAATTTCTTTGATATTTGGAGTAATAAGTATATGATTATTTATACACTATAAGATGGTTATAAATGAAATGTGTGTATTACCTAATGATTTGTGTGATCCCCATCCTTGGATTAATTCTCCCTAAGAACAGTTTGAGAAAATTGTATATTTTGATATGTAATATGTGCATTTATACAATTTCATATTCCCCCTTATCGATATCTGAGTGAATGGTTTGATTTACATACACACATCCTCACACCTTTATAAACAACCTCTCACACTTATATATACACACGCACCCTAACAGCTATATGCACACACCCTCAAACTTATAAACACACATTCTCTCACCTATATACATATTTTTATATCTAAATACACCCTACACCCCTTCTGCAGCCTGCCCACCATACATACACACACAAACACTAAATTTTAAAAATTACCTTAACTAATGATTCAACAATTTTTGATGTACGGCCGCACACTTCAGGTATACCAAATGTTGCAGATATTCTACACCTAATTATATGTGTAAATTTGGGGGGTACTTTTAAGTAAAAAAATTCGGGGGAGGAAAAATAAACAATGTACGTACGCTCTTGCTAGTAAGAAATCTCCACCCAAAATGGCCTTCTTGTTACCAAATATTTTGTGTGTAGAATCTGACCCACGCCTCAAATCCGCATCATCCAACACGTCATCATGCATTATACTGACCAAAATAATGCGATATAGGAATTACGTTAAATATATAAATGTAGTGTGTGTATAGTGTGTGTGCTTGTGTGTGTGTGTGAATTGTAATGATAGGTGTATAGAATAAACATATATATGTATAAATATATATCATATAAGCATCCGTAGGAATGAATCCTAATTACAGTGGGTGTATATATATTAAAGAATGATATAGAGAATTCTTATAAGGTACACACGCATTATATAATTCTACCTGGCAGTATGAATGAGTTCAGCAACTTCAATAATTCGAGTTTGGTGGATTTCTTCATATTGAGGCTACATAATGTATATATAGAAAATGTATGAGTTTCAAATCAATTGTGTGTAAATATTCGAATTTGTGTGTATTTTTATATTGTGTGTATATATACACAATATTGTGTCTATATTTATGTTGCATGTATATATACACAAAGTTGTGTCTACATTTATATTGTGTGTGAATACTTACATCAGCTATTTGATAACTCTCAGATATAAGCTTGTTTACTAGGAGTATTAGTACAGGGCGAAAACGTTTCCCAGGTTTAGTGAGTAAATATTCAGAAACATCAGATAACTCAGGGCAGGCTGTTTTAACTACATCGAGTATGTCTGAGTTAAATTTGCTGAGTCCATGGGCTGTTAAATCAAAGGGATTAACTCGATCGGAAAATTCCTATGTTTTATATGGGTATATATATATATATATATATATATATATATGCGATATGAATGCTTAGTTATATAGGCTGTATACAACATATATATATATATGTAATATTAGGTGTAAAAAGGTGTTTAAAAAGTGATATTTATGTGATGTGTGATCAATAGGTTCAACATCAGATGTAATTCAAAGTATAAAGGGAAAAATATATAAATTACACTGAGTAGAATCTTATATAGAGTAGTATATAGAATGTGTATAGGATGAATGTAATTATGTTGTTAAGTGAGGACAATCGATAAAGTATGACTTGATGTATATAGTGTGTGGTGTGTGTAAAAATGGATAGTGTATAAAGAGTCCTAAGTTTACAGGAAGTAGTGTCTAAAGAGATTCCTAAGTTTGTAGAAGATAGCATGTGTGTATATGGATTTAAGAACGGAAATCACACATCAAAGATTACAATTAGTGTTTCTTTAACTTTATCAATCTCATTATTAATGAGTTCCAAAGACTGTGGAGAATTCAAGATTTGCATGCCAATATAAACTTCATCGTGCAGCTCTTCATTGAAGAGGTATTGATTCTTTACACTGATTTCAGGTTTATGGGATGTATAGTTTATAAAGATATTATTTATGTGAAGTATATAGATAGAATATGAGATGTTTAAAATATATTTAGTGTGCCGAATAGGTTAGGTTTTTGATAGGACGTACATGTTCTTGGCTGAATTCATCAGGTGAGACTGTAATTCCGAGCCCAACTTGCCTAATCCACTCTTAAATGATTGACTATTGTCCTTGGCATCACCTACATGATTTTGTGTGTATATATCACTGGTATCAATGCGGATGTCTGCTTCATGGCCAATGTTACTACTGCTTGAAGGTGTGCCTATACCATCACCACCTAGGGGGCCCGAGTTTGGTCTTGGTGGGGTCTCAGATGGTGTGGTGTTAGGAGATTCAGTGAAACTTCCTCGAAGTACATCCTTCAATCTGGCCCATGAAAAATGTCTTTTTTGGGTAAAGGGCTGGAGTGGTCTGCTCATAGTAAGAGACATTGCTTCTTGTCGAAATTGTCCATATTTGGTAAAGGGTAGATAAGATGTGTGTGCAGAAGATGTGAGGGCTAATCTAGAATCGGTAAAGTCAAAGAAGTCCTTTCTAATGGAGGTAAAACGTGCAGGGTTCGAGATGTAGGCCTTGAAGTTGATTTGGAGGTTTGGGCTTTTCATCTTGATAGGAAATTACATACTATTAAATCTGTTGTTACTTGTGATCCAATTTTCTCACTTTACTACATATTTAATAAAAGGTACTTGAATCAAGTTTGCTATTTAAAAAATACATCATTCATTAAAACTTGTAAACTTTTTCTATATCTTTTTTTTTGAGAATTAAATGTCGCTTCTTTTTTAATTTGATTTATTATAACGGTATTTGTTTAATAACTTGATTTTATATTATATTTAAATATATATATTGTCATATATAATGTTATAAAATAGCATATTTTGTGTGTGAAATCACATCATATCATCAAGCACTTATTTAAGTCTATACGTTAATTAAAATATAAATGAGCTTCTGTATATTAAATAATTATAATTTTAGAAGGGTTCAAATTAAGAAAGAGTTTAGTAGGTACTAATTTAAAATGTTTCACTAATCGCAATGTAATTTTCATCAGAATTTTTAAATAACATATTTTTCAGTTCGAAAAAATTTAAGGGTGAAAGTTTGTAATTGAAGGTGTTATTAGCTTCTGATTTATTAAATAAGTTATCGGAGAAACTCGTCTCAACCTGATGATTATGTTTATTGAATCTTCCTTCTAATCTCACAGTTTGTTGTAATCTTGCACTTTCCACCAGTGGGTTGGCAGAGGATGGTGTTGCAACTGTTATATGAGTAGTTTAAAGTTGATGAGATATGAATATAGAATGTTTTGTTTATTATTGGATGGCATTCAAATGATTAGGAGTTCGGTGAAGTGCATAGGTTGTATCGTGTAGTTAGCTTTTGTCACATACCAAAGTAGTGATTTCATATAATTATATATCATAGAAGTGTATAGATGCAAAATATTGATTCATTATGGGCTTCTAAAAAAAAATAAAGCAAATGATTTACCTTCCGCATGGTACAACGGTCTGAGCATGGCTAAAAATCGTTGTAAGTTGATAGCATCCTGGACAGCGTACATCCAAGAAGTGACTGTTAGGTTTTTGGATTAAGCGCTTAAGTTTATGTTTCTTCTTTTCCTCCTCAGGGTGTGGGTGAAGTAGATCGCCGTACATCTTGATGAGCTGGGTAAATGTGTCTGTGGCAAGTAGATATTAATTAATTTGACTTAGAGTGTTATATTGCAAGGTTGTGGAGGTTTATATGACTACTAAGTGAGGGTTGATAAAAATAGATGGATATAGAGGATCTTGGGGGATATATAATGGGTAAGGTATGTATAAATTTAGAGGAGGTCAAGACTGGCTTAAATAGGAATTGCGATAAAGGAGAAGAAGAATTATATTAAAATTCCCCTTTAGTTTATATCAAAGAAGCTAATTGAAATAGTGAAGAGCATTGGAGTGAGGGTTTTTTCGCTATACCTGATTTTTAGAATAAATATAGTAAGCAATAGAAGGGAATTATCGATCGCAAAGAAGAAAAACAAGTAATTTGAAGAAGTCTAAAATAGTTAGTTATCAAACAACATCGCTCTAAAATATTTGAGAAAAAGAAATAAGTGAGGCAATCCGCTAATCAAAGATGCAAAGGTAATCCAAAAAGAAGAGGAAGAAAATTGCGTTTAGATAAAAAACAAATTACTATCTAAAAAAGAAGAAATAAGATGTGTATATACACTGATGAAATTGTTATTAATCATGAGGAGAGAAATTAAACTACCTCTTTTTTTCATTATACCTAGATAATATAGTTTAAATAACAGCACCTTGGAGAGAAAAATGTGGATTAATGAGTTAGATGTCAGTATCTATATTTATACTTAATGCCTGGTTTTGTTTTGTTTTGCTGTATGATATTTTTATAATTTATCTAAGAGTTGCTTGTCATAATAATCTTCATTGGTATGTTAATTATGCAAAAAATATCAGTCAAGTTAACTATTTAAAAAGGTTAGGCTGACTTGAAAAGTTAGGAAAGAATGCTTCCTTTATTTATAGTTTAAAAAACAATTATTAATAATACACTTGTTGTTTATAATAGGGCGCCGAAAAATTGGCTTCTTTTCTTTACATTTCTAGACTCCTATCTAAAATAAAATAGAATGATTGGTTGGGTTATAGACGTATTCATTATTATTTTCGCAATTTGAATCGAATTCGTTATATATTATTTATCCACTATGTTTATGACTTGAGTTGAATATAATCATAATATGTTTGTTTAGGTTTAATTTTCTGATTCTATAGATTTTTAATTTGAATTATTAAGTGTTAAATTTGGTATTTTTCATAAATGAATTTTTAATAGACAAACTGATTGTTTTTCATTCCTTCTGATATACACAATTTTTGAGTAGACAAGCTTACATTCTTTGTTTAGCATATAAAAACTTTAAATCTATAACTCTTACTACTTTTAAAAGATGTTTCAGAAGTCTTGAAAATATACCATTATCAATCATCATATTCTATAAACTTATCTTAACTTTTTTTTAATTTAATTAAATTATTGTACACTCTTGCAAGATTTTCAATTACCCTTTATTAAGTCATTACTCATAAATCTCAGTGCATATAAATTCTCAGCCTAATATTATTAATTATGTGTACACAAACTATTTATGTTTCAAACCTAATGTGCTAAATAAAGCATATCTCAAGCGCCCTATAAACTTTGAATTGCAGGCTACCTCAGCAACAAATTCAGCATGACTGAGCATATAAGAATTATACTGATGAGAAATATATCTACAATCCTTATTCGAAATTGCAAAGCTGTTATTACAAGGCTTTTCACATGTAAAACGATATCTACTAAACTACTCTTTGAATTCATGTATCTGTCAAGAATCTTTATGATTAGTATTCAACTTTTTTAGAAAATGCATATAGATAACTTAAAAGTTAATTTTATGTCGAAATTGAATGGCTTAATAATCTACTTTGTCCAATCATTCACTATAAACAGCTTTCAAAACTTATATAATTGAAGTATTTTCAAATTAAGATTCTTTAAAAGGCTATGCAATCTTGTGCATTGTATGATCATTAATGAATAATTAAACCATTATATTAAAAACTTCTATGCAAAACTCTCCCATGATTATTCACAGAGGTCTAGTCTGTGAATAAATTTGAATTCAATACAACCCTTTAAATAATTTAGAAATTAAGTTTCTTTTTAGAGGTTTTGTAAATTTAGTTTTTAAGATTAAAAGATTTTAAATTATAAATTTGAAGGTACTTAAATTACAGTTTCGAGTGTTTTACAAAAATTTAATTAATCCTGTTGGGGCATATATCTGGAATAGTTAATAAATTCAAGGAATGAGACTTCAGAAAAAAATTAAAAAGCAGTGCACTTTAGGGATCAATCTAATAGTGGTGAATGATGGTATAAAAATTATGTCTATAATTAATCAAGTTTCATTATAGTCAATTATGCTTGTTGACTCGATTCCTAATGTTTTAAGACATTCTTGGAGAGCAGATTTAGTTGCCTTGCAGGCTAATAATCCATATGGATTTATAGACCCACCTTGATTTTCGGTATCCTTGGAAGATAAAATGATGGGAACAGTCTCGTAAAAGTGATTAAAATATTTACTCAATTCAAAAATATAATTTGTGAGCTGATGAATCTCTAAGGATTGTGAGATTGAGTGAAGAACTATTGGGAGCTTTAAAATATGTTTTGCCAAGAGTGTTAGGGGACTATCTTCACTAGGATATTCCATATCTGAAGAAAGTAATTTGCATGTGCAAGCCCTATTAATTGAAAAGACATTTCTTGGGGTCTTACTTGTTAGTGTTGTCTTGTGTTTAGCCTTACTTAAGATGCCTGTCAATATTTTTAAGCAATAAAGTATTATTATATGTAGGTCTTTGTGTAAATTATTATTATCAATGTTAGTGATAATTAAATTTATATAAATTAAAGCATATAATTAAATTATTACGCTTGTATTTTAATTTAAAATCATGCCAATTAGAAGGGAAATAGCTTACTATTAGCTCTCAATAAACTGTAATAGATGTAAGAAATTGAACTTCTCTTTGATCCAACTAATTTTTCTTGAGAATATTGATAGGGGGTTCTGGGGTTCATAGAAAGATCCGAAAACTTGATAGCTCCAATAGCTAAAGCATTTGTAAAATTAGTTCGCAATTCTAAAGGTATCTCAAATTCTTTTTCAATTAGCCATTTATGAGCTGAGGAATAAGATAGTTTTAGCATATCAGCAAGTTTTGGAGATGAATGATGGCGACTGCTAAGTTTTTGGCCTTCATTAGAAGATATAATACCCACTGGAATATGAATTAATTTCATATCATCTGGAACAAGCTTACTTAGTCTTATTAATTTGAATACCTGTTGTAAATGATGAGACTGTGTTTCATCTACAATATAAATTATTCTTTTGCAATCATAATGAGTAAACCTATGTACTATAGCTGCTATATCCATAGCTGCATAGAGATATGTACCATCTTTCCTCTTGAGAGCTATTATAGAATCCTTATTGTTTTGGCTATTAGTAGAATTTTTATCAGCAGGAAGAGCTACACAGATTTTGCCATCAATTGTTGTTAAAAGATTTTGTTGCTGAAGCTTTTTCAGGATCTTGGGTAACAAAGCTTCATAACTTGACTCACCTTCTTCAATCAAGGCTTTAATGTTAAGCTGGTTCAAAGTTTCATTGATACTTTTACGTGTAATGGTACATAATCTTTTCCAAATATTTTTTACATATGGGTTAGAATGTTGAAGTAATTTGAGATATTTATGTGATGACTTCTTGAAAGAAGGATTTTTAGAGTATTCTTGATTGGCAGCTTTGTAAATCTCTTCAATTAAGTCCGAATCGATATTTTCATTGATATAATTTTCCATGATATCGAGTCTTGCAAAATTGTCGAAAGTTCGATTCAAATAAGCTAGCAGTTTACCGAAAGGTAGACCCCAGTCTCCAACATGACTTATTCTAAAAATTTTGTAACCTAAGGTTTCCATAAGTTGACTTATAGAGTCTCCTAAAAAAATTGATCTAATGTGGCCTATGTGAAGATTTTTAACCAAATTGGGACCAGCATAATCTAGGATCGTAGCACTTGAATCGTTGATTTTTGGTATATGTAGTGAAGAATTACTATTGTTTGAGCTGAAATATTTGAGAGAGTTAAAAACGTATTCAATTTTCATGGATATATTAATAAATCCTTTGGGGCTCGATCTAATATATGCAAATTTGGTTATAGTTTGATCAGCTATAATCATGTGCTTTATTAGTCGTTCTGCCACCTTATATGGGTCCAATCCCTTTCTGTGAGAAATTTGAAGAGGTAAGTTGCATTGAAAGTCTCCATTTTTTAGATAAAAAGAGTCTCTTAGTTGAGGGTCGGCTATCGATTCCCCAAAGCATTCCTGAGCGGATTGCTGGATTAATAGTGGTAAGTTTAGAGGGTACTTTGGTAGACTTGTGTTAGTAAATTCTACCTTTGTTGGCAAATAGACGAATTGGTGAGAAGGGTATAAGAAGTTAGTTGTAATGAAAAACAAAAGGCTAAGACTAACACACTGAACAGTGTAAAAGGTTGATCCCCTTAGTATAAGGACAGTCATAAGTTAAAATATATAATTAGGGTAAGACAAGTGAAGGATTTGCTGAAATTACAGGAGAATCAGGTTTAACTGACTAATTAAGCAATTTCACATATTTACTGCCCTAATATTTTCTTGGGAAATCGAATATCAATTTGCTTGTTTTATTCATTTTGAATTCACTAAGTCACTAACTGCCCATATTCATACCTACCTTCCTATGCTCAAAAAAATTTTATACTTATTTTTCTAGAAAGATTTGCTTTCCAAAATAAATTCAATTTTTAAAGTTTTGGCACTCTGTGGCTAGGCCTAGCTAGAATTTTTTAACAATTTTCTAGTTCTGTATCTTTTATCATTAGGGTTTCACATCGAAGAATTAGGGTGTGCCTTATTTCTTACTTAATTTAAAATAGTCGAAAGGTGTTGCTAGGTAATTTATGGTTTAGCAGGAAACTCTTGATAAATGATAAATTCTAGATAGATATGAGAAATTTAGTTTTTTAACCAAGTTGTAAATATTTTAATCTGTGTTTTATAAAAGCTTAGATCAAATAAACTTAATATCTTGTGCTTTTAAATCAGCTTCGAGTGGAATTCATTTGAATAGGTAAAGTTTTTAAATACCTATTTAGCTCTATTTTCCTTAAATAAGTGATTTTCCAAAACTGCTGAGAGAATCTCATCCAGTTTCTTTCGTAATAAGAGTAAATTTCATAACTTTCTTATTTAATAAAAGTATTATTTATCGCTAAAAAATTTTAACAGGCTAAGGCAAATGTAAACTTGAGCCTAAAAAGGAGCTTCTTTAAATTTTATACTTATAGATACCTCTCAAGAATTCCTTTAATGTAAAAGTAGAATATTAGAAAGCCATTGGAGTACTGAAAATACGAAGCTCTACTATAGCTAAGCTTAAAATTCAATGATCACACTTTAAGGTTAAATTTATTAAGACTTTATAAAATGAGAGCCAATCCATCTAAAAATTTCACAAGACGATCAAGTGTCCATAGTTATTGGTTTTGAGATTCGAGGTCGTTAGTAAATTCATGTCCATAGTCTTTCAGCATGTCACTGGTTACACCATTATCAAATTCATTCTCAAAAAATTTCAAACTGGAAAAGGAGATAAAGGCTGATAGAACTCCTATTTCGAAAGGGGAAGAAGCTAATGATCAAAAATTAACAAAGGTGGTATTTCCATCTAAATTTGAAGCTCAATCTGATATATTTTACAGAATTCCCAATAATAAAGATGTTGGGCTACACTATGCAAACACACTGCCGTTGTGCCTGCGTTTACAGCCACTGTCCAAACCGTTTTCTTGTGGTTCTAATGAGCCTAATATAAATCAAGTAAAAAAGGCAGTACAAGAACAAAATTTTACTAAAGGAAATGTTAGTTTAAGCAATTTAAACCTACAATCTTTAAGTCAAAAAAGCGAACTAGAAAGGAATTTTTCGATTCGATCACAATTTCAAAGTGGGAAACAAGAGGCAAATGGTGGTTTTCAGCCTCCTCCAAAAACTAGTAAATTTGTAAGTTTCAATAACATAGTTACCGATAACAGGGTCGAAGGTTTCAAAACAGATTACATAGAAAGGAATTTGTCAGGGGATCAAAAGCTGCACAATTATATCGATTCTAAATTTTCTAGTTCAGCAAAAAAGCAAGAATTCATGAGTTGGCTAAAACAAGCAAGGTCTTTTACTGGTCCAACGACCAATACAAAGACAGTTAGAGAGGATAATTCTGATAAAAACAACTATAAACAAATCATATCACAAAACTCTTCAGAAAGAACAATTTCCAATACACCGGCTTCGAAAACTGAAAATTTTAGCTCTGAAGGGCTAGTAAAGGCTAATCCACTTTTGAATGACTTAAATATCGAAAGTAAGAAAATCACGAGATTTGAAATTAACCAAGGAATAAATCAAAACGATTTTTCAGAAATAATTAGCAGATACTCAGAAAATTCTGGCAATGCTAACTGTGAACAAAAATCTACGTTAAATAAAATAAAGCCTAATGATAGCTATTGCATTAATAATTATGTAAAATATAAAACCCCAGTTTCCCCGAGTTTTGATTCGGGTGAAAAAGAATCAAGTCCCAACAAAGAAAATGTAAATAATTCAACAATAGAGTTTATAGGCCAGCATGTAGCGAGCACTACCCCAAAAGTAAGTCTTGTTATTTACAATTCTTTAAAAAATTAAACTAAGCTTTGAAATTAATTGTTTCCAGACACAATCAGACTTTAAAAGTAAGAAGCCTGAGCGTCGTTCTCATACAGATGGAATTCTAAATAAACTTAATAGTAAAAAAGAATCGGATGAGCAGGGTATACAAAACGTGTGTGGTAAGTCTTTTGAAAAAATAACCGAGCCCCAAACCACAGGAGTTATAAATGGTGGACTTAATATTGCGAAGTCAGATGTGAATCATAATTGGAGTAATAAAGATCAAACTCTAAACAGCTCGTTTGAATCAGAATATAAGTTTGTAGATAGGGCAGAAAATGAAGCAAATGATAATGAAAGTGAAGCTATTGGGCTACCAAAAGAAAAGGTTGATTACAAAATTATGGAATTTCACAGGAAAGATAATATATGCAATGTAGATAAAAATGATTATCAAGAAAGTTTGGATAAGAAGGAGTTGGTTAGAGACCTTGCTCCTGCATATGAGACTCTGAAGCGATTTTCTCAGTTAAATAGAAGGGTGTCTGATATTATAGAAATTAACAAAGAAAAGGAACCTCCAAATATAGAAGAGATTTTTAATTCAAGCGATTTTAAAAAAGATAATCAACTCTGTTATAAGAACTTTTTGAAAGACAAAAATTTCCAAAACATAGACATTGGTATGATGGGTGAATCGCTCACAGTAGCTCCTTCTGAAAGCCTGATTTCTATAAGGGAAAATAGAATCAATGTGCTGCGAAATTATTTGATAAGTAACCAAATACGTGAATTATATGATTGGATTAATGTGAATCCGGAGAATCTTTCTAAAAAAAATGGTAAGATATATAATAAACGACACTTGTTTAAAATGGTCAGCGTTCAGACAAATAATATGCTAATTCTATAGATCAAGATAGCACTCGCTTTAGTGATAAAGTTATTGGTCAAGATAAGATAATCGATGAAAATAGCATTATTTATATATCAAGGAACACATTGTTCCAAATAAGTTCTAATGAATTTTCACCCATCTTAGATTCAAATCAACAATTTGTAAGTTTCAATTTATTAATTCATAAGGGTCCAATAAACATAATTTTATTTCCTTTATTCCAGTACAAGATACATAGTAGATTAGTCAATCAAGTTGTAGAAAGTGTTAAAGAAAAAGATATATTCAATCAAATAATTTTAAAAAATGGCAAGTCTTTAAGTGAAGTAGATTTGTACTTGGAGAAGCGTAGGCTGCAAAATGCAATACGTTGCTTCCTTGAGTATTCAAGGGTAAGATATCATCTTAACTTTACAAAATAGAATAGACTAAAGCTCCCAAACAAGCGATTATGATGTAACGTTAATTTAACGGTCGTACTTTTAGGAACACTTGAGCGCAAACAGCCTAAGAGAAATATTCAACCATTTAACATTGGATGACTCAGATAACAAAAGTAAGCACCTATTTACAAAATTTTCACAAAATTTTAAACAAAATTTAAATTAAATTAATAACTTTTATATATTGTCTATCATTTCTCTAAATTTCACTCAATTCAGCTCTAAAACTAAATCATTTCCGTGATCAAGTCAAGAAGTTAGAAATATGGCCAACTGAATTAAGTGCCAGTGAGGATACCGAAATAGTCTTAGCTCTTGCACTGATTTCAACATCTTTTAGTAGCTCCAAATCTATAACTTTCAAGTCTAAAGATCAAATTGCTTTAGATTTTGACATGTTTTCTCGTGCTATGCATGTTATCCCTTATAACGTACCCGACTATGCCGTAAGACAATTTGATTCATTATCACAAATACATAGGCTGTGTTCTAATGCTTCATTATGCATTTCCCTACTATGCAGATTTGTTATAAACTTATTAATAATGATTCGGTTTCAACTTCTATTGAAAGTAGCGCAGGCGAAACTTTCTACTGCCAAGTAGCTTTGCATATTTGTGAAATTATGGGTGTCTGTTCGGAAATTACCAAATACTACAAAAACTATACATATCAAACCTCGGCAGTTTTATGGGATAAAAACATAAGATGGGAAAGTTTCATGAAAGTTTTAGATTTCAACAATAGTCAGATTATTGAATTACCTTTTTGGTTCAAAATGCAGGTTTGCAGTTTATTTTGTTTTTATATTTATACCGTTTTAATACACATGATTAGAGAACTAGTGCTTGAGTAGTTATCTTTAATTTTAAACAGCTAAGAATCTCATTCATTGGAGAATTTTTAATCAGGATATTTTTTCGAGTAACCTAATTTCTGTTGAAGAAATACAAGTTGTTTTAAAAGAAATATACAGTATTGAAACAATCAAGCTAGCTATAGAATTTATAATTGGCATTTCCACACATAGTTTCCGACAGCAAAACTGGTAAGTAATAGGAATTTTCAATTTCAAGCTAAACACTATTTCCTAGCAGACATAATATTTTGTGTGCCCAGTTTTTGTTTTATGGTAATCATGTTTGTTTAATGCTTACCTTAGGCTTGAAATTAAGTCATGCAGCTCTAATCAAACACCAGCATGGGCAGAGTGGGTTTGTCTGGAGCAATTTGATAATGAATACTCAATTAGAATGTCTGAGCCCTTTATGGGCAACTCTGTATGTCAAAATATCCCTTATAAAAACCTGTTGATTTCTACACTTTATTCAACCAAAACGAAACAAGCAATAGATCAACTAATGGTGAAAATTCACTCATCATATATTGGACCAAAACCATTTAACATATTTCAATTCATAGTGTGCTGTAAAATTTTTGTAAAAATATTTTCTCAATCAATGCAATTCAAAGAACTCAGGGATAAGTTATTAAATTCAAAACGAGTTGATTAAAAGATGCAATTACTTCAAAATAATTTATAAAATTATAATACTTAAATAAGACAAATTTTTGTAGAATAAAAGTAAAACCCTATAAAAACTCAAAGAAGCATTTTTATTTGAAGCAATTATTTTTGAATATTCTTTTCTAGCTGGAGTTTTAGTTCCTGATTTATAATTATCTTAAAATTAATCAATAAAAAGGTCTAGTAATTTAAATTATTTTAAAAGTGTTATAGTTTATGTTGTAAAAATTACAAAAGCTTTGCAAGTTTGGTTGACTTGATAAAAAAGGTTTAGCAAGCTTTCTATCAACCCAAATGCGAAGACACTGAATATATTAGTTAATGGTTAATTGAAGAATCTTGTGTATTATATTTGGTGATTTATTGTATAAAAATTGATTATCAAATTAAGTGCTTCTAACGAAATGTGCTAGATAAGTTATTCTGTCTTCTCGAGTAATATCCTCTAACGTTAATAATGGGTGGAAAAGGATTTAAAAGACGTGTGCTACGTTTATCTTTGGGTCTCCACTTATTTTCATATTTTCTAGTTGGTGGATCACAAATTCTTGAAAATTGAAAGTGAGAATCACATAAGGATTCTAATGCTTTTATAGGATCGTATCCATAATGATGTAGAATTTTGAAAGCAAATTCTGGTGAAAAAGGATGCCAGCCAGCACTATTTCTCCAATTTTTCGCACAACTTTGAACGAAATTTTCTAATTCCTGGTCGTTTTTTATCACTTTTGATCCTTCATCTTCATGTATCCTTTGATTTTTTATTTTATCTAAGCAAAAAGGAGAAAAAACTAATTCTGCTTGTTGAGAATGGTTTTGAAATGATGTTTTGGTGTTTACTGAGGTTTGATCTTGGTTTAAATCCCGGTTTAAGAAAAAAAGAGGATATGATGGAACTTGGTACTTTGGGCCTATGTTGATTCTATTTGATTCAAGAGGACCCTCATCGATAGGCTTCTTCTTCTTTTTTGTAGTTTGTCTAATTTCTGGAAAAGTATTTGTTAGATGAGTTTCATCTTTTGAAGAAAGGTGTATAGATGATGACTGAGGTCTATCAGGTTGAGCTGAGTTACCTCTTGTTGTGCCTAAGCTATGAGGGTTCGGGGATGAATAATTTAAGCTGTGATTCGGTTTTGTTCTTTTATCCGATGGGTTAATGTCAACATTTGGGTGAGCATCATGGATAATAGTCTGTGGGTATGGTCTTGTTTCTGTATTCGTAAAATCATAATCAGTGGGTGGCAGATTGGCAGGTGGTTGTGGCGCTACAGGAATAGCTTGAGAAATAGGAGAGGCACTTATTGAAGTAGAACAATTTTGTCCATTTGGGAAGTTATTTTTAGATTTTCTTATTAGTGATAAGTTGAATTGACAATCGGGGCAGTACCAATCAGTTTGAGAGTCAATTCGGGGTCTTTTTGATGGGGTTAGACAGTCTGAGTGGTAAGCTTTTACGCATCCATCACAGCAGACTAATTCTCCACCACCATGGCATTCGTTACATGTGCTCTCGTTATCATTCTCAGAATTATCATCGTCTGTCAATTCTTCATAGATTTTTGATGTAATACCTTGTTTATTAGAAAAACTTTTAGTGTTATTATCTAATAAATGTATATTTGTGCTGCTTGGGGCTACTATATGAACTTGTGCCTCGTTTTCATATTCTTTATGGGTAGATGATTCATCGTGGTTGCTTATCACTTTTTTGAATCTTTTTTTCTTCCAAGATCTAGGTCTTTTGTTCTGACTAATATCCGAAATTGTCTTATTATCTTGAGAATCAGTTGATAAAGATGAGGATGCTTGCGAGCTGTTGTAGCTCTTGTAATTAGAGTTATCCTTTGGGGGTAAATCACCTATGTTTAAAACAAAATCACATGTAGCTTATTAAAGTGAGATACTGTTTTAGTGGTTAGTGGGCTTTATATCTTAGGCTAAAACTTGGTGAAATTTTATAAATTGATACAATTGAATTAATCTAGAATACCTGTATGCGCTGAATTATAATGATGTTGAAGAGGGTAGTGGCTTAAATTTACCGGGGGATCAGGGTTTACAGATATCAAGTTGTGGTGATGAGATATCGAAGTCATTATTAATAAAAAAGGTATATGGATTTTTATTAAAAAGACTGTCTTTCAAGTCGTTCTGAATTTATAAGAACCAGCAACTTCATGAGAAAATTGTCTATAAAACAAATATTGAATAGTATAGCAAATTAGAAGGTATTTTTGCTATTGATGTAAATACAGACGTTAATTTAGTAAAAAAATTTAAACATATAAATGTTGAAAAGTTGAGCTAATTTATAAAGTGACAACTTTGACAAAACTAGCATAGCAAAGTAGCTAAATCTACACATTGTCTTTATACAAACTAGTTATGAGGAGTGAAAGAAGAATATTAATTTAAAATGGTTTGTTCGTTAATAAAATTAAATTTTGTAGAGTCAAAACTATCAATAATTTTTACAAGGAATACGAGCTAAATCAGAAAGGTTTATCAAAAAGTGGAGGTCATAATGCCAGCATTAGGAATACCTCTTGTAAATAGAAAAAAATATATGTGTAGTGTTTGTAGATTAATATAGAATGCTTATTCTATCACTAATATGAGAGTATAATTAGTGAAAGTTGATGCTATATAAATGTTTACCAATTTTCGTTCTCACTATGATCGCAATAACATATTTAAGCTTGCAAAAAAGGTGATAAATTCATTTTAAGACGAAAGTGAAAAATTAGTAATCTAATAAATAAGAGAGGGCTTGAATTAGTATTGAAAAGAATGCTACTTCAAAAAGGGTGTCGTAGGTAATAATTACTGTTATAATAAAAATATAATAATAATTACAACAATAGCTGTCGAAATAAAAGAAATATAAAACTTGTGTGAATATTGGTGTTAGTGTGATTGATATTCACAACTTAAAGTCATGGTCAAGTGAATATGTAAAGCTTGTAAAGCTTCGAGGTTTTATATGTATATTGGGGTTGTTTCTCTTAGTGATCGTTAATTATACTAACTTTTCCAAAGGAAGTGTAAGCAGCAGTTTGTAACTTTTAACACCTTAGAAGCTTGTTCTAACAAAAAAATAGAAATTATAAAAGATGACAAGATAAGAGGCTATAAAGAAATTTTTAGAATTTCTTTTCAAAGTAAATAGTTCAATATTTTAAATTTATTAACAAATGTTAAAAAATATACATTCACTTTTGTCCAAATAGTGCTAAAAGTGACTTTCAAGAAAATAATGTTTTAGAATAATAAAAACAAGTGAAGCTTATTTGCTAGATCTCCTTATGAAACGCAAAAACTAACATATGTATATGTATAGGTTAGTATTAAAAAGTGCGAAAGAAACCAGCAAGAAAAAATTAGGCTTTTTAGCCCTTTTCCGAAAAGAAATTGCTATTTATAAATAATGTGTTTGTCAAGTGAAAATAAAACTAATTTAGGTTCAAATTAGCCTTTAAATTACATTATAAATTTACAAGATATATTTTTATCATATGCTTGTTTTAGCCAAAATACTAGTAGCTGCTGAGATGATAACGATAATTCAACATTTCCACAGGGTTAGTGAATTTACAAAAGCAGTAAAATTGTAACTTCAAGTAATAAACTTTTAATTAAAGTTAAATGTTTGGTTTTTGTTTCTTTAACAAATGTGTAATAAAAAAAATTTCACCCTCGTTGATATTTTATATTTTTTAGTTATGTAACAAAATATTCAATGGAGGAATTAATAATCGCGTGATTGCTAAACCTTGTTTCTAAATTTGTACTCTTTATACAATTTCTTAAGCATCTAAAATAAGACATCATTTTCAGCTTTTAGAAATTGTGCGTATATCAAGTTTAATTGAGCAGAAGAATGATTACAATTACTACTTGCTAACTATATTTAGATCAAAAAATTATTAGGTTCAGTCTATAGGCATCAAAAATACAAAAGAGCTCTAGAGTTACTACCAACAAGTTGCTTCACTAACAAATAATTTAAAGGACTACGTTTATGGTTTATGTAAATATGTGAAAGTCCTAAAATTTACATAAAGGTTTAAGATAAAAAACAGATTTTAATTCCATAACTGCTGTATTTAGCTTTAAACAATTTTAACTCTCTAATCTACTCTTGACTATAAAAACAGCATAAATTGGTGAATTTTTTCTTGCTAAATATTCATGAGTAACTTGAAATGTACTTTTTAGCATATACTCAAACTTCAATAGCTTTTCTAGTTAAAACTAGTATTTTAAAGATTTAGTAGATTACTATAAGTACTAGAATGTAGAGTTGTAGCTTAAAAGATATAATTACCCGTGAATTGTATTGATCAAGTAGTGTATTTGTTGCATTTGTAAATCTTTGATTTTTGACTGCTTAACATATGGCTTGATTTTTCATTCCTGATTATATTGTAGCAGAATCTTGACTAATATGCAATTTTATAAATAATCTGTTGAGTCTATACTTTCTTATACATTTGAAAACATCTATTAAAATTCAAAATAATGATAAGTATATAATCGAATTAGGATATAATTAAATATTTTATAGAATGCACAGTTGTTCAAATTTGACACATTTATTTACTTATAAGTGAGGCTAGCTTAAGATTTATTTAAATATTTTCATCTCAAATTTTGCAAGATATCTAATAATGAGTGCACAACTAATGCAGTCATTAGGAGTATTATTATAACAGGGTCAGTTACAAATAGGATTTTTCCTGGTAAAAATCAATTCGAACTGTTTTAGTAAAAATTAATTCAAACACAATTTGGGGATAGTTGTGAATTTAAGAATAATTACCAAAATTTGTTCCATAAACCTTATCTAATTTTAGCTTTTGTGATAAGAAATTTGGGTTTATGGGGTAAGTTATTATGAAATTCTAAAAATTTAAAAACAAAACGATTTTTTACAAAAAATAGCAAACAAAAAGCAATGAAGCTTTATAAAGGTTAAATTCGCCTATAACGATCGTTTTTATATTATAATTTATTTTTTGAGTGAAAAATTTTAATAAATTCTCAATCATAGAATGAAACTGATTCTGGATAAATAATGACAGATAAAAGTTGAGTAGATGTGTCACCTTTTGAGTTATTGTTATAATAGCAAATGAAATAGAAAAGTGACAAAACACGTGAAGCTTATAGTTCTGAAAGCTATTCAATCTGAAGGATCATTTAGAAACTTTATCCATTTTAATACTTACTCAAAATATTTTCAATTCTTTGAAATATAATGTGAGTTGTTAAAATTTGTTATTCCATGCAATAATTACATTTTACATATTACCCGCGGTTTTTAGCAATAACAGTGTGGTCCTGGAGAATTTAATTAACTAACTTTTAATTAAGGTGCAAGGAGGTTCTAATTTAACATACCTTATGGCTCCCAACAAGATTAACTTAAGCAAATTGTAGCATCTGTAAAAAGAAACAAAGATTGAAAGATTTCACAGCAAAATTATTACATTGTTTAGCTTAAATTTTGCACAGTATTTTGAATGTTTTGCTATCTATCCACAAACACCTTGAATGTTATTAAGTGCTGAGATTCTGATTTAACAAAAAAGCAACAAATTTTACTTAATTTGACTAATGACCCAGTTTCATGCTTATTTCAAAACATATAAATGACAGATAAGTAATATTGAATTCACAGTTAATTTGTTCTTCGGTTAAGGATTTTCTTGTGTAATATGCGTAAAATTTTCATGGTAGCAGCACAAGAATAACTTCTCAGGCTTAACTCTGCAAATTTTAAATTAAAATGGACCTCTAAGTTGTAGTTGTAACTAAGAATGTTATTTAAATAACACAACCTAATGTTTTTCTTTTACAAGTATTTTAATTGTAAAAATCTCCTCAGACATTGTTTTGAAGACAACCCAATTCGGAAAACATAAAACTTTACAATTTTTCTCATAAATTTGTGACTGTTTTTTTAATTAGCCTGACTTATTAGCACAACATTTCTATTAAATATCTTGCCTTATTTATCACTCAGAAAACACACAAGCATGAAACTTTAGAACCTATCAAAAAAAGACTATCAATCACATACCGAAAAGTAACACACACACACACCCCACGCATACAAACTTTGATGCGATCGCACACACACATAAACATATATGTATACAATGTTACCATAAACAAGCACACCCAAAGATTCATAGCCAGTATAAATAAACTAGATACATAGCCTAGAACTACACACACATTTTTAACATAAGAACTAGGTGTAACAGGTGAAATGCTTTTATCTGATTACACAATCAAGACAGTTCATTAGCCATCTTCGATTTATTTCTCACAATTGTAGAACCCTACTTACTCTTTACACTAAGATCATATCTTTAAACACTTTCCCCTCTCATAGGCATATCTCTTAGATAAATTGCATTTCTTTATAATATAAAGATGCCTGATTATCGTTCGCGAGACAAACGTTCCGCAAGAGGCCGGTCACGACATGTCTCAACTGCAGAGGAAATCGAGCAACGAAATAGCGAACTGACAAGGAGCCATACTTCACATCGACAGAAGGATGACTCAAGTGAGCCTGAGGATGACTTTAACTCAAAACTTGAGGATTCTGAGGAGGAAGATACACCGGTTTGTATACATACTTCACGAAGTGAATTATATATGTATCTTCTAACAGTATGATAAAATTATTTGCATTGTGTAACTCCAATAAATGCTAAGTAAATGCATGTAATCAGCTATCACAAAATCACAGATTATTTGCTACCCACCATACGTAAAGTAGCCTGCATGTTGATTTGCGTTGGTGTGTAAGGGCTCGTTCGAAGATGTTTTTCAGTGTTTTCAGTGATACATGTAGAGATATCAATGTGTTTAGACCTGTTTTTGGGGATATAGGTATAGATGCCAGTTGGTCTATGAAGGGACTCTTGCAGGAATTTCTGTATACATGTATATATGTACACTCAGTCTCATTTACCATCAACTGATTGAGTGATCTTGATTAAGATCATATCTAATAAAGCAATTAATGGTATTTATAAAATTGTTAACGAAGTTATTTCCATGACTATTTGAACTACTTCAGGCCTCCGAAAATCCTAACCACAACCCAGAACTTGCCAGTAATTATGTTAGTAGAAGAGAAAGGGAAGCCATTGAAAAGATGAGAAACGAAAGGATACGCGATGTAATTCCTATAATAAATATACTTAGTTAAATGTTACTAATATACTTAGTACATAATTACTCAATATTTAACTGAAGATGTTTTTTACTCGCTTTTTCATGCACTGTTGCAGAAATTAACAGCTCAGGGAAAGACTCACCAAGCAAAGGCTGATCTGAAACGGTAATAATACCTAATATCACATAAAAAAATCTCTCAATAACACTAAATACGGTGATTTGATGCGCAGAGAGCTTAAAATTATTCATAAATTGTAACCCAAAAAATGTAAATATACAGATGCTTGAAAATATTCCTTGAAACTTATGAGATTAAAAAACTCTGTAACAATTGCCTAAGTGAATTTTATAAGTTTTATGAAGTAATTTTGATTCCAAAAAATTTTATTTTGATTCTTTTATGTGATCTCCAGCCTGGAAGAAGTTAGAGCAAGGCGGGAAGAAATGGCTCGGAAAAGAGCAGCCGAGAACAATTAAAAATAACCACATACATTTTTTTCTTTAGGTATTATCAAAAATCCTCTCAAATCCCTTTTATCTAGCTTTTTATCAATTATTAGACTTCCTAAAAACAATACTAACCCTAGAACTACTCAAGCTCGATAATCCTTTTACACTTTATAGATAAATCCTAAAACCTGATATAAGACACCTTAAAATCTTATAATTGTTAATTATTAGTGAATACATATACCTTTGGGTAGTTTTCTTAACTAATTTCTTCAATTTCTTATACTTATGAAACTATTAGGTATTCCCATATATGTTATCATTCTTCATGAAATTCTTCAAAATTCAAAAATTAAACCAATATAATTTTTTGAGACTATTTGATTATGATTTTCATCATGCTTCAGCTAGGTATTAATAAAAATGATAAATCAACTTGATTGATTCGAAGCAAATTTTATTAGAACTGATGTATTTAGATTTCATATCACAACCAAATGATTTTTATAAAAGTTAGATATATATTACTTAACCACGGAGATCAAAATTCAGTATCTTGTTTGGTACATCTTAAAAGAAACTCTTGAAAATTTTATATATGTTTTAATGGGTAGGCGAAAACATGAAAAAGTAGCTAAATTACTTTTTTTTTTTAGCTCTAATATATTTGGTTATTATATTATGATTGACCCAATTATACAAATATGTTTTCATACCAGATATAAAATTATTAAAACGCTTTGTTTAGGACATAATTGACTAATTACTCTTTATAGATTTCCTAGTCAAGATTTTAAAGATAAGTAATTGTTTTAAAAGAGAAATTTTTCTTCTCAAATCTCACTTGTTAAAATTCAGTTTTAAAATTTTACTTGTAAGACTTAAAACTGGGTGTATGAGCTGGGTAAGAATTAAAGGATATGTTTTTCGACTAGTATAGAGATTTCAATCATTTTAAAAATTGTGTAAATTGTTTTTAAGATTTATATTAAGATCAATATGGTTGGAAGAAATAGTATTTGAAAATATTTTTTTAGTTTGTACTTATTTGTAACAAAAACATATTTGAATTTATAAGATAGTTAGTGAGGGGGTTGTTATGAATTAAGATTGAAAAAGTTAGGGTATTAACATCTAAAGTGAAAAATAAGTTCCTTGTAATTCTGTAAATAAGGAGGATAATCATTTCAAAGTGATATGTTATGATAAAATCATTTTGTTGAAAATAATTCTCTAGTGTGTAAACATTAATTTCTTGATAGTTCTAGCTAGAATTAAAATTTTATATACGAATTAGTCGAATTAGAATAAATAATGTATTTAAGTAGGGTGAGCCAATTGATAAATGCACTTTAGTTATGTCTCAGATTCTTATGGGTGTGAGAAACACCTATAAATCTAATTTGGGTTCTCCAAACTGTTGAGGGTGGTGTTATAAATTCAAAGAGGATGAACTCAAACTATAGAGTTTGCTGACTCATCTCCATGTAAGTTGGAGATTTGCCAATTGAGAACAATCTCAGCTAAACCTTTTGTTAATACACCTGTACCAGAACCATACATTGCTGCTTGCATACTTATACATAGCTTGGCTATTTGACGGCCCGAGAAATTCTTCGTTTCTTTCGCCATTTTCTTTATGAATTCATCATCAATTTCAGAATCGACAGTAAATTTCTTATCATTGATAGCAGGATCAAAAATATATTTGGTCATGTATAAATTCAATATCTTCTCTCTTTCAATTTCACTAGGTAGAGGGAATACAAAATGTTCATCAATACGATCTAATATAGCCTTGTCAAATACATCACGAACATTTGTAGCTAATACAGCACAAAATTTATCTGTTTCTGTCCCTGTGTGATATAAGAAGGCTGATAAAGAGTTTCTAAGGTCCTCACTCATCCCATTTATTTGACCTCTACCTTGCCTAAGGAATGAATCAGCCTCATCAATAAATAAGATGAGCCCTCTCCTTGATTTGTTGGCCCACTTAAATACCTTATTGATTTCAGCGACACCGTCCTTACCAAGTGGCCCTACATCTCCACCACTCATAATTGCATAATCCATACCACTTTCTTTAGCCAACCTATAGATAGAGAAGAGTGTGTAAAAGGGTATGTTACTGTCCATTAAGGTAAAAATAGAAGCAGTATAGGTGGAAAAATGAGTGTATAGACAAACATTTGAGGTTTTAAATGAGGGTAGATAATGAAATCTTATACTATATAGATGTACAAACACAACATACGTTCTTGCAAATAGTGTCTTTCCTGTTCCTGGAGGGCCATGTAAACACATATGTCTAAATGGGGTGCCATTCATTTTGGCTGTTATCAAAGAGTTGGTGGTCCAAGACAATCTAGTTAGATAAAACAGTTATTCAGAAATTTATAATTTAACTTTAATTATCGTAAATGTGATGTATATGTACACAGGTGTAATACTATAGGATATATACTAAAAAATTAGCTGGAAAATGTGTGTGTGTGAATTTGTAATTTATAGCTAATGCAATGGTGCGTACCTGTGTGCAAGTTCTTCAGGTAAAATAATCTTGTCTTGGAATTTGAATTGCTTATTTCTCTTGAATAAGGATGTAGCAAAGCCCAAAATAGAATGCTTTAAAAATGACAAAATATATGTAATTATTTTAAGTTATAAGACACAATTAGTTGGGTGAATCATTGATTATGGAAAGTTTGTAGTAAAGATCTAATATAAATAAAAATGGAGGGGATATAAACACACACATATAACTTCTACCAAGAAATATGGTTTCTTTATTTATGTATATAATGAGCATTTTCATCTAGCTAAAGAGATAATTTGTATTGAGTGGATAAATACACGTGTATATGTAAGTGTAAACATCAATTGTATACAAACTTTCAATTTATTTTCTTAGTCATTTTATGTGTAATTAGTAATACCAACAATAGATTATTCATCAAAATTTGCCTAATTATTTATACGATTAATATATATATACATATATATATATATGTATAACTATAAATTACTTGGAAGGTCCAACGAGAAGTTTCACGGATAAGAGGTGGCTTACCAATACGTGATTCCTAAATTTAGAAGATGTATAAATATTTTATTTTAGCAATTACATTAACAAAAAATTATAATAAAAAAGAAATTCGTATAGAAAAGTGTATGTACATATTGTAAAGATGACTTACTAGCCAACGGCCAAATACTCCTGTTCCCATACGAGCACCATATATACCACCAGCTATAGCCGTTATACCACCTACCTGTTAAGGTATGTAATGATAAAAATATAAATGTGTATAATAGGGGTGGATATATGTGTATTGTAGGGGTGGTTATATAGTCTACAAAATCTAGATATTCACAATTGGTAATATCTGTGTATATAGATTTAAATATCATTATATGGATTGCACATCAACCTACCAAAGTTAAAAGTCGTGTACGATCCTCAACAAGGGATGAGAAACCAGAACCAAATCCACTAAAAATTGAGTTGATAGAGTCTAAACGTGTCTTTCTATTTTCAGCCGATTGAGCTCTCATTGTTCTACACACATTAAGGTATTAAATTTCAGATAATAAATTCAGATACTTGTTTATATACATGTATAAACACACATGTAAGCCTAAATATATACCTAACAAAAAATCAGACAAAGAGTTCATTGTACAATAATATATGATTGAAACCATCATATATTCAAAAAATTATATATATATATGTATATCGAACTAGTAAATGTGTAGGTGTCAAGACATAAGTAATAGGCTAAGTATCTTACCTAAGATGGATGTCGATGTTTTCACGTTCTTGGAGAATTCTTCCTTTAGTTTCTTCCTTAATTCGAGCTTGCATAGCCTCTTTTTCCAAAGCCTTTTCCTCCCTCATTTGTTGTCTTCGCATCTCTAACATTTCCGCTTCTGTATTGTTTTGAAAACGGGACAAGTGTGTTGGTATTTGTGTGTGTTGGTTACAATGAGTGTGGTGTGAAAGTGGGTATCAGAATGTGTTGGTGTCAATGAATGTAGTGCGTAAGTAGGTATCGGTGTGTTTGAAGAATGTATAGGTGAGTCTAGTTTGTGATCAGGTGTCAGTGTGCATGATAAGTGAGTATGGATCAATGCATGTGTATAAGGATTAGTTAGTAAGGGGTCATATTCTATTCATCATGTATATATTTACAAACCTGTTTTCTTTCGTGCCTCTTCTTGCCTCAAGAATTGCTGATGTTGTTGGCGGAGCCACTCTTCGTTTTGTCTCTGTTGATCTTGTAACTTTTTCTGATAAGCCTCCCTGAGAGTTTATTAGAGTATTTTTGTGAGTATTTCTTAGAAGATAGAATATGTGGATTAAGGGGATTTAGCCCATAAGTATGATTGTCAATGTGTGGCAATCAGATCATGTTAATGATTATTTATACAAAAAATAAGGATTTCAAGGATATAAGTGTGCTAAGATAGCTAATTAGGGTGAATTACCCCTCTAATTTGGCTTTATATTGAGCAGTAACTCTTTCTTGCTCCTGCTGGTGATTTATAGTTTTCCTTCTTTCCTCATTATCAACACGAGCTCTTTCTGTGTTAGCTTGAGCCTTTGCTACACCCATCTGAGGTAAGATCAAAATGAAGATAATGAGTAGAGTTAGGAATCAAAATTATAAGCTATATAGAAGTGAGTTACAGTGGAAATTGAATGATTCTATCAATGCCATCCCTCATCCAATTACCTGTTCAATTTCTTTTTCGATTTCTTTTTGCTTTGTAATCTCCTGTAATTTTGTAACTTCGAAGGCTTTGCTTGCATTGGATGAGCTATCCATTTCCTTCAGTGCCTTAGCACCTCTTTCGAGGGCCGTAGGGTCAACTGTGAAAAGCATCAAAATATCACGTAAGGGGATGTGTGTGTGAATGATTCGTAGTATAAGTATGTATGGATTTGAAGTAAGTCAATGTATATGTTGTAAGGATGTGGTGGTGTACAAGTGTGTGGGTGATTCTGATAGATGTTACATCATCTTTCGTATACAAATGACATTTAAGTATAGTGTGTTAGTCTGAGTTATATGCTTAATGGGTGTATTACACTAGTTCTATCGAGATTTCTACTTCATTAGATCTAATCTTAGCGAAATCGTACAAAATTCTTCTAAATACTGAGTGGTTAATAATACCTACACACCGAAATGGCTTGTATGAATAAACTCTAAGTTTCACAATGTGATGTTGCTTATAGTTAAGATATCTGATAAATTTCTCGAGTGATCAAGGTGGTGTCCGAAACCTATCACTAAGTAAACACTAGATACTAAATTTCAAAACTTATCTATTCAGTCAATGTCGCCATTAACAGGGCTATAATATCGATTGAGCGTGAAGGGGAATGTATGAGATGAGTATTGAATGAGTGAAATATGTGGGTTGGGTTGATTGTATGGGGTTTCAACAATATAGATTCAACACAAGTATTCATACATTTTCCAGTGATATCCGCATCACCCTTGTTCGATGAAGGTGTAATGCTTTGAGTTGCTGTTGTTGTTGTTGGTAGCCCAAGGAGAGGGTTGTTCGAACGATCGGGGAAAAACATGTTGGTAATTTTTTGCGGGAAAGTAGAGTGTACTTACACTCGAAATACAGGGTTAGTAGAAGAAGATGGAAAGAAAAAGTTGAATGATAACGTGTAAAAGAAGAAGCGAATATATGAAGATTCAGTAAATGATTTCACGTAAAGCTTTTGTTGGTATTTCATATGTGATGATTACACATGTATGTATGTATTGTGGATATGTGTTGTAAGTATGCTTTATATGAATATGTACATTATATTTATGTGTTTGACGTATATATGTTAATATAGATTTTTGTGAGTGTGTAGTGTTAACATCTACATATACTGTTAGTGAAAATACATATACTAGCAAAATCACTCTAAAATGTGTTGGCTCAAATTATGTAACTAGAGGGTAGGGTACACAAATGCAATGTTTTAAACAATTAAATTTGCGTTAGTATCATGCATACACACGCACACACAAACACACAAACACACTTACACATTATATATATATATATATATATATATATATATTTATATGTATATATCTCGACAAATATATTTACATTCAATTTTAAAATCTTCACAAATTCAATACATGATATATAAATAAATATAAGCTATATTAACTAGCTGAATTATACACATTTAAGCATGTACAATTGCCTAATTTAGGTGTTAATATAAATTGTAATTGAAGGTTCAATAAATGTATGTATGATTACTTAATAATCATGTACATTAACAAAATTATAACTCAGTCTCACACATACACTCACAATTATCAAAGCCTTTAAAAACTTAAAAAAGTACATATAACTTATATTTATTGAACAAATCACTTGAACTTTATTTTCTCCTAAGTCATATACATCTCAAACTAAATTGAATCATTTGTACATATGATTGAATTAAAGAGATTTTTATAGATACATAAACTCTTATTTATGTTATAATTATATATATGTGCTTGCACACATACAAAAAAAACCAAATGAACTTTAAGAAATTTACATTTAATTGATGACTTGTATGTACAAACATTATAATGTTTCACACAAACAAGATTATTGATTCTAAATATATAATAAAAAATAAATAAAAATTATTCATTTTATATATTTATAATCATAATATGCACACGTATGCTCATATATTACGAATTGGGAATAAATCTAATTAAGTTAAATATATAAGACGAGCTACACACATAGTTAAATTAAATGTTTTTTTTTGCAATGAAAATGAGTAAATTTCAATAGTATATATATAAATTTAATTATATACAGATATATATTATTTCTAAAATTTTATACATACATATTAGTTTATTAGTTTGAGCCGAGTTACAAGACTATATAAACAGTTTAGAATTATAAGTAATAAACACTCTGAAATCATACCAAATAACTCAAAGATACACACACATAACGACATATAAATATATATATATATAGATATATATTGAGCACACGCGCACATGCACACATTTACATGGGTTACACACATAAACATAGACATACATATATTTAATTATGTAAACACATAACATATTCATATATATCTATATATATATATATATATCTATTGCATACACAAAAATTTATAAATGTATCTACAACGCACAACTATTCACGATATAAAATCAAACAAATCATATAGTCAGTGTAGATCTCCTAATTTGCCACCCCTTCCACATCTTCCTATACACACACTTCAGTAAACCCACACTACAGCTACAAGTATGAAGTTTCACACACATACATAGTCCACACAGTTAATGATTAATATATACACACACACTACGAACCCTATATATATAATCAAGTAACTTCAAGCCTATCAAATCTCATCAGATATATCTCCCAATTCCATAAATGCCCTGACATTTTACGGAGCCATTAAACACACAAATAAACCCAAGACACCCATATACATAAGGCAACACATAATACACACATAAATAATAATATACACCTAAATTGTGCACACACATAAGGTATGCACACACACTAATGATATGTAAATACATAAAGCATAAAAAAAAATTTACATACACATCTCACAAACACCTCACACACCTCACACACCTCACACACACCTCACACACCTCACACACACCTCACACACCTCACACACACCTCACACACCTCACACACACCTCATACACCTAACACATCTCACACATTCCTCACACCCCCCCTCTACAGCTCACACACATACCCACACACCTCACACACACCCAGACACCTCACACATATCCGCTCATATCACACACACACACATCAACCTACTGTTTATACACCCAGACGAGATGTCAAATATACAAGTAACGTGTGAAATTTCACACTTTTCAGAGAGAGATGAGGCCCTATCACTCATCTCAAATTTAATTAATACACACAATCCTTACACACTACACAATTTGTATGAATTAAAAAAACTTTCACATATTTTTGATAAATATTTGGAACAACCTACTCTATTAGATCCACATCTAAATGAACTTATTGAGCCCATTTCACAGGCCTTATCAACTCATATAAATCAATTCTCTAAATCTATATACAAACTTTCTACACACACATCAGATCTTCCTAGTGATATTTACACACATAATGGTGGTGATAGACATACCACAAATCACCACACACACACATCTGAGGATGTAGCTCATAGTACGATACCTACACAAGCATCTGAGGATGTAAATCATACGTTACACACACACATATCTGAGGATGTGAATAATAATTTACATACACACACACCTTTGGATGTATCTGACACTCACACATCATGTGATGGTTTAATTCTTCATAAACAAAAAGATATTAGAATTCACACACACACCAATGAAATGGATAACCATATTGAAATGAATACAACTCACCTTATATCACCTAATAATGAGCAATCAAACTATCCTAACATACATGATAATACTTACACACAAGGAGGTATATCTATACACTTAATAATGCATGATATAAATATTATTTGATACACATTTACATCTAACCCATTGTTATCAACCCACACACACACTCACACACTGCACTGTTTTATATTTTCTATCCATTTTTGAAGATTACACTACACACACCAACCATTAACACTTATTTAAGCCTTCTATATCCATACACACACAACCACCCTCACTATATAAAAAACCCCTCTACACCCACACAACCTCTACACACACACACATATATATATATATATATATTTAAACAACCTATTTTTAAATAATTTCACAAGGTTCTTAAGTATGATATAGGTTACACATTGAATGATTCATCTTAATATCTTAATATGTGTGTAGGTACACGTACACACATGGATCCCCCTTCTACACACACCTTTTTTACACACACACACACCAATGAAAATCTTATTGAGGCAATCACATTAATTACTTCTTTCTCATCTGAGAGCCCTATAATGGTCAACTACACACACACATTTTCACAGGGTGAAATAAAAAAATTAAGCCCAACAGAAATTCAATTTATACGCCTACACATTTTATTTAAATTAATTTATTTAATTATTAAAGTCAGAAATTACAAAAAAATTATAAATTTTTTACCCAAAGATGTACACATTTTTGAAGATGTTGTTCAATTTGCTGAAATATTGGTTGATATTGATATTCAGGAGACCTGTATGTGTGTGTGTGTGTGTGTATATGTGTGAGTATATATATATATGCTTTTTATCTACTTATTTACTATATATATGTGTGTGTGAGGTTATATTTTATATATGCTTTTTATCTACTTAATTTGATGTACGTGTGTGTGTATTTTAGAGTATATATATGTAAATCTTATATACTTAATTTAATGTATGTGTGTGTATGTGTGAGGATATATATAGATATATATATATTTTATATACTTAATTTAATGCATGTGTGTGTGTGTGTAATTTATATTACTTAGGGAGTTCATTATATGTGTGTCTAATTTGGCTCTCTATCATCGTTCTACTCCCATTTGAATTTTCATCTATTGAGTCTTCAAATTCAAGTAAGATCAATGATTTATTATTTACACACAAACATTTATATATATATATAACCCTTATTATTTTAATTTTTAAACACATACACACATATATTTATATATAACCCAACCAATAAATTTTCAATTTATGCACACACACATTTGTTTCAAATTTAAAAATTTATACGTATCCACAGAAATAAATATTTACAACACAAAAAGAAACTTGTTTGACCCCATACACACACACATACACACTTATATATACATCTATTAACACATACATTTGTATGCATATATTATATAATACCACCAAACAAAATATATAATCATATACCTTAAGCACACACAATTACACACACAAAAACACATTATATAATTAAAATGAAAATCATCGTTGTTTTACACCCTTCAAGCTTACACACTCACTTAAATGTGTGTGTAACTCTATTTATAAACCTATTATTTGTTTAATATATTTTTGAATAGGCTTGATGAATCGTTTATTTGAGCTTACTATGAATTGCTTAAGGTATTGATTTACACATATATATAT
>JADHZB010000500.1:0-40466 GCA_015657535.1 Nephromyces sp. MM_2019 | reverse complement strand
TATATATTATCTACATAAGCGTGTGTATGTACAATGTTTATATAAAACTTAGATTAAAAGCTTTAATTGAGTAAAAATATTTAGATACATTAAGCTACAAACACATGTACAGAAAAATGGTGAATTATTTTAGTCTAATGATAATAAAATAAAAGATATAAATAAATTATGTAATTAGAAAATATAATATAAAATAGTGAAAACTAAAAAATGTTGTAGTGTATGTGTATGGGCATAAGTGTGTAATAAATATTTAAATTATATAAAGCATTGTGTTATACAACTAGTAATATATTTTCACCTATTTTCCATTGAAATATCATTATAAAATAAAATTAACAATTAAACATAATAGCCACACACATATATATATTATTTATAGATGTTTATTATAAATTACTTACTCAACTCAAATTAGTTACAAATTAAATCATTTACATTTTCATTCATATAAATAATATCAGATTATAAACCTATATAAATAAACTTAAACATCAAATCAATGACACACATATATGCACACATCAAGTTACACACTAACTGGTATCACACACCTTAACAAAATTACACGCACACTTAACATAAACACACTTGCATATTCAATAACACACACATACATTTATCAACAGCTACTAAACCCATACACACAGTCACATACCCATACACCGATATATATATATACAGTCACACACATTCAAAATATACACATACCAAATCACAACCTCGTAGTTTTATAGACAAACTTTAATTAACCAAACATATAAATTTATTCACACACTACTATACACACCAAGTCATAAACATATACACATACCCATAACTATAAACACTAAACTATAGACACAAACATACAAACCAATTTACACACATCGTCAAAATATACACCCCGATCCACAAACAATCACAAAATCTCAAATCACACCTACACAAAAAAACACTTAAATACACCTAAAACCATATACACACTCACCCACACACCTACTACAAACCACACAGATACACACACACCCACACTCACCTCACTTGAACCCTAACTACCACCCACCAATTCACCTATACCCACTTACACACCCACTCCCACAAACCCACTAACTAACATACACACCCAGACATACATACCCTCATCCACTCTCCTACGCACACACACATCAAATATGGAAGAAAATAAAATGAAAGAATGGAAGGAATTACAACCAGAGTTAATAAATTATTTGGAAAATTTGAATTTTGAACAGCGAAATGTGTTAGTAAAACAAATTGAAAAATATCCACCAAATATGTGGAATATTGAACTACAAACTGCAAAACAACAAGTCAAATTAATTTCAGAAGTTAAACATTACATTCCCCCCAATTATATATCTACACATTTTGCACATTTTGATAAAAATTTGATAAAAAATGGCGCAAATATGGTTGATTTCAACCGTATTGATAATCCTATGTTTAACGAACTTTGGGAGCATGGTTTGAAACTCATAGGTTAATCTTGGTTTACACATACACATCCTTTATATATGTCTGTTTAGATTGATTTGTATTGATTGAATTTATATATACATTATATACTTTACATATTGTATATATATATATATATATATATATTTATTTAGCTTGATGATTATATACATCTATATACATTTGATACAATGAAAACATAAATACATATAGTACAACACATACACATGTACAGACATTTAATTATATATATACAATTACATATTAAGATATACATAAAGATATATATAACTAATAAATCACAAACTTCATCAAACTATATTTAGAATATTAATCCAAATTCGCACACACTTCAGATACAATATATTTGTGCAATATATACGCAAAAATAGATACACAGACACATGCACATATCACTCACAAATACACACACACATATCACTCACAAATACACACATACATATCACACACATGCACATATCACACACACACATGCACACATAACACAAACACGCAGACGCACACACATGCACATATCGCACACACACATGCACACAAAACACAAACACACACACCAAAATAGAATATTTTATGAATTTTTCTAGGAGAAGGTAAGACAAGTATAATTATATTGGCAGGGGGTCAAGTGAGTCGATTTGGTTCGGAAATTTATAAGGGATTTTACCCTGTGTGTGAAATATCACAGAAATCATTATTTCAATTATTTATAGAAAGGTTAATACGTTTAATGGAGTTATATAAGGAAATGTATAACAGAGAGTCAATTGTTGTACACATTTATATAATGACATCACCCCTAAATAAGATACACATACAAAAATATTTTGAAAACAACAATTATTTTGGTTACACACACACAAAAATTACACTCTTTGAACAAGATATGGCCCCTACATTTGATGAAGAAGGTCGATATTTATTAGAGGGACCTACAACACTCTTACTTAACCCAAATGGTAATGGTTCAATATATGATTCATTGGTTAGGTGTAATATCATGGATGATATGATGAGGGAAGGTGTAGAATACACACATGTGTTTAGTATGGATAATATAAAGAGTTTGGTAGCCTATCCACCAGCCTTTGCAATTATGGATAAGATGTGTGTGGATGTAGTAAATAAATGTATTATCAAGACAAATCCAAATGAATCTATTGGTGTATTTTGTAGTGAAGTATGTACAGATAATACACACAGAGCATGTGTTGTTGAATACTCTGAGATATCTAATGAAATGTGTAATCAAAGAGATAAAGATGGATACTTATATTTTCGTTCTGGCAATATATGTAGCCACTTTTTCTCACTTAAATTTTTACAAACATTTTATAAAGGAAATAATTCTCTACCCTATCATATTGCACACAAAACTGTTGAATATTATGACCCCAAAACTAAACAAAAAATCAAACCACACACACCTAATAGCTACAAACTTGAGAAATTTATATATGATATCTTCCCATTTTCAAATTATGTTGTCGGCCTAGAATTAGATAGGATGAATAGTTTTTCACCCATCAAACGTCAAACTGGTAATGATTCAATTATTACAGCAAGGAAAGATATGAATGAGTTATATCACAATTGGCTTAGAAATTCAAATTTGTTAGAAACTATTGACCCAAAAAATGAATTTATTGTTGAAATTTTACCCCTTACTTCTTATCATGGTGAAGGACTTATAAACACACATGATCAAATACTGAAGAAATAGGGTTAGTTAGATATATAGACATTATAGGAGTGGTGGATCTAGAGGTGGGGTGTATTCGGTGGGGAGAGGTGTGTGTTTAGTTTGGGGGGAGGTGTTGAACATATGGAGTTGGAGGTGGAGTGTTGAGTGTGTGAAATTTGAGATGGAGTTTGAGAGTATCAAGTTCAAACTAGGGTTCAATGTGCGTTTGAACGAGGAGATTGAGGATATATCTATATTAATATGAGTGCTATGTGTGATATTGAAGATGGTGGGTTATATTGTATATAGAAAGATTATAAGAATCGATATGTATATAATGTGTGTGTACGCTTATGTTGAGAGAATAGAATATGAATGAGATGTTTTAGATTATAAGTACAAAAGATGTATAGCTTTGGATAATCATACCTTATATTCAATATTTATGTGTGGTATTGTTTGAAAATTGCTTTAATGAATCAAATTACATAGAACACCCATATATTGGAAGCATTTACACTACTTATTAATTGAATAAAAAAATAACAAAATTTTTCAAAAAAGTATTAGTTATAGTAGCACACAAATTCCAGAGTATTAACAATTAGCACTTTTTATTAGTATTTTGAAAAATTTTAAATTTTATAAGTAAAAATTTTATATATATTTAAATAAAATTTTATATATATTTAAATAAAATATTTTTGATTAAAATAGAATTCTACAGTGTAAATGATGATTTAAAGCGTAAAAACAAGGAATAAAAATTTTCATAGGAAAATATGTGAATAAAAATAAATAAAAAGATTTAGTATATATATATATATATATATATAACTTAACCTATTGATGTGTGTAAGCTTTCCCCAAGGCTTAATTATATCGATATCATACATACACATTCATGATTACCCTGAACAGAACATCTTTCATACTAAGTGTACAAATTTGGCATGGAGATTCACACATAAAAAATAATAAATATGAATTTTTGTATATTTCTGGTGCCTCAAAATGTGTGTGTACCCAATTTCTTGTGTCTTATATATTCTTTAGATATACATTGTAGGGCCTTAATACGTTTAAATTGCTTTTTAGAGAGTAATGGTAGAGAGCTACAGTAACCAAGGTATGGGTTAAGTGGTTCTACATCACCCGTTAATCCCATTGGTGGTGGGCCCCCTAACAACGTTAATATGAATTCTTTGGAATGTGTAAGATCGTCAGAGTGTGTATTGTGCTGCATACTATCACATGTGTTTCTATAATCTTGTAGGGCTCGTTTATTTGAATTTCTATCAATTCTACCAGCCTTATTTCCCGTGCTATCCCCGGTAGAAGGTAAGGGAAATGGTTCACCAGGTCTACTACCATATTTAATATATTCTTTGATGCAGTTAACGAGTTCAGCATATTTTGATTTTTGGATAGAGACTTCTGTGTGTATAAAACTTTTGCTATTAATGCTCCTAGTTTCATTCTGTTGCTTATTGAAGTGACCACGTGATTGGTTGAGTATGTTCCATAGGGGCTGCTTACGTTTGGGTAACATAGGCATCTGTTCATATTGTTCATCCCAATTTATCTTGTATATGTAGTCTTCTTCCTTTGAAGTGAGGATGTCAAATATATCACTTTTATTGGAATCGTTGTAATAAGCTTGTAGGAAGGGTTTTACATCATCCATCTCCATCTTATCTTTACTAGCGATGGAAAAAAAACCTCCAATAGCATATGATGTACCTCCACCAGCTTGTGCACAAGGGACTATGTACACATCACTGATATCTTGTAAGTGTGGGGTAAGTGTATATAGAATGGATGATGTTGGGTTTATTATGATGAGGTTATGTTCTCTAAGTAGGGAAAGGTTTCGCATTGAAAGTTCTAGTACATAATATGGTGTATATACACTCGATGGCTTGACGGGGTCGATAATGGGTCGTGGCCCATCCGAAGACCCGGGAGAGGGAGAAGGTGGCGCAGTTTGGGGAGAATCATCTAATGCTGGTGGAGAGAAATCATTGCTCATCTCAAAATTATCCCAATTAGTGCTTTCTAACATTCTCTGTAGTTGCCAATTGTTGATGAAGCCGGTGATCTTACCATTGCAAGTGACACAAAATTTGATCTCACTGCTTTTGATACATTTTTTGCAGGCATTGTTGCTGCATTTTTCTGGGCATTTAATCAGCATAGGGTCCGCCATAGGTCGACTACATATGAAGCAAAGAAACTCCTTTGGGACTGGGTTCTTCCGCTTGATGTTGGCTGTGTCTGCCGCCTGCCATTCTTCCTGGTCCAAACGAGTCTTTGCGTCGCGAGAAATGTCACGATAGTTTGTCCAAGTAGCTCTTACTGCTGTCACACGTGTAAAGGGCTCAATCAGATCATCCTCATCGTAATATCGAGGTTCTTTGGAGTGTTGTAATTCGCCCTCAGTTTCTTTATCAGTGTGTAGGAGGTGGATGTCAATCTTCCGTGCAAATTCCTGGGCCAAGCCTGATCGCTCTGCAATAATAACTTTCAAGTCAGCCACCCTAATAGCTGAATTTGGAATGGTAATTTCACGATAGGGACCTGTTTCATTCTTCCAACGATAAGAAATCGACATAGGGGGAAATTATAATTTTTTGGGCCGCCTTTTTGTTGAGGCGTTTGAATGAATTGGTGCTGGCGTACACCAAATGATGTTAGGTTCAGGGTATAACTTTGTGTATAGGAGTATGTGTGTTCAGGGGGTTATGTGTGTATAAGTAGTGGCATTTGCGTATGAATCTGTGTGTGTTGTGGTTTTATAGAGAGCTTTTGAGTAGGTGTGGGTATGGATGTGTATATATGTGTGTGTGTGTTTATGTAGATATATGTATATATATGCGTGTGCATGAAATTGTTCAAGCAAATGCAGAGATAGGATTTATATCTATTTCATTAGGATGTATATCTCCTTGAGTGAAAGTGAAAGTGAAAATGTGGGAGAGGGTACATTTTAGTTTGCCAATCGAGAATTACTTAATTAAGCTTTAAAGTTTTGGTAAATTAGATTAAAACAGTAAATTAATGAAAATAGTTATATGATTGAGAAAATACAAAAACTTTAAAAAGCTTTAATTTTTGTCAATCTTTGTTAAGAAGTAAGTACTCATTTCAGAATATATCTTGAAACTCTATTTATCATAAACAATTGGTTTACTGTGAAAATGAATTTCAGCTTTTAAACGTTAAGTTTTTAGATTTTTATTGATAATCGCTATGTGCATGACATATGATATGCTTGTATATCAACTTTGGTTAGGCATCCCCCTATCTTTAGACAATTTGAGTAAATTTTATGATGCACACATTCAGCTTTGGTTAAAGTTATAAATATAAGATTTTTGCATAACCCTTCAAAACACATATCAATTTCAACTTGATTTTATGCTTATAGTATATATATAAATAACCGTTATAGACACTTTCAAAGTCAGACTGCATTATGTCGAGAATAATTTTCATTAATTTCAAGTCAAAGTTGAATTAAGAAAAAAGGCTTTTAATATAAAGACTTTGTTTTTATTGCTATTACTATTATTATTGAGAATTAAGTTTATTAAGCTTATTATATTTCTTTAATTAGTGAAGCAAATTAAGCAAATAAAATTTATTAAACTCCTGACTTTATTCTCAAATGCGTACAGACTACTACATATACATATATATGCAAATAAATTATTTGTGTCTTTATTAAATATTTACATGTTTTATATATATTTACACAGTAGTGAAAGTTGATTTAAACTTTATCAACTTAATACTTAATTATAAACCTAAAGAAATATCTGAATTTCTTATAAGCTTTGATAATTAGTATTCTATTAACTCAGCTATTAGTATGTAAACTATGTATCAATATTTTTAGGGGAAAGAATTTACATTTTTTATATCTATGTATGTTTATATATGTTCTTCGAAATACAAATAGGAATAGGATATGTATCTATATAATAAATATCTATAAAGTTAATCATAATTATATTTATTTATGCAATTTTACCCAAATTGTTATTTCAAGAATTTAGGATATATTATCTATCAATCTACTTATTCAAATTTGTATCTAGAATATAAAGCATTAATAATCTCTTAAACTGAATAATGAATTAAGTTTATCTTGTCAAATAAAATTTAGTTGATTATCTCTAGTATAATACAATTACTTAAAATAATATAAAAAAATATTATATGAATTTTCTTGTGTTTTTGTTTAAATTTAAAAATTTTTTATTTTACTTGGGACCAAATATTTGATAAAATTTATAAATACTGCATAGTTATATAAAAATTAAAATAGATATAAACACAGCCTTTAATATATACAGGAATTTAAATTTTTTAAAACATACATACTTATTTTGCATATAGGAGAAATAGTATGATTTAGTACTGTATTGGGTAATGCTTAATTAGTTGGTTGCGGTCTTTTCAAAAAGAAATTATTTTATTCATTATAAGAATTTTCTAGTATAAATGTTTAAAAAAAAGATTTTTTGATATGAAGAACTCAAATGAAGTATCTTTTCAAATCAAAATATTGCAAAAATTTCAGCAATGCCAGATGCACTGTTAGATGAGTAATTCAAAGTTAATTTGGAAATTTGTATTAATTTACTTGATTATAGAAGGTCATAGAGTACTCAAAATAGAGTGCCAAGGGTCTGATGAGTTGGAAATTGCGGAGGATCGGAAGGAGTTCATCTTTTCGGATATCGAAAAGATAAAGGGTACCTTTTGCCCAGCTAAAAATATGGAAGCTATAGAGGGGTCTTTTACACTCTACAGATGTTATCCAGTTGCAAATATATTTTTTAGTGTAGATTGTTCGGGAGAAATATCTCTGGATAATTGGCAATCTAGAATTCTCCCTTATATAATTAATATAGCTAATCTCTTTGAGATGGGTGTTGATGGATTGAGGATTGGTATGGGTTTTAGCCAAAGGAAATATATTACTGTTGCTAGCTTAGACGAGGAGGCATCATATAATAAAAAAATTTTAAAAAAAAAGATTAAACAAAACAAGTTTATAAGACCAGCTTCAGAACGGGATTTATATTCAGACCTTCAATATGTTTTGTCTACCCAGTTCAATCTACCTGGTGTAAGGGCTAATGTGCAAAATATTCTTATATGGATAATCACTGGTGATTTAAAAGTTTCGGAGATAAATGACCCTAGACTTTCCACCGCTAGTATTGAAGCAGTGTATGGTCAAAACCTTATTAAGTCAATAGTATTATATTTCGGAACAGTAGACCATGAAATACTTCATGCCTTAGCACGTTGTGCACCAAATGTACCTAATTGTGCAAATGTGATTCGATTTACTACTGCAGACGCATTTGAATCATATGATTCGTTGACTATAGCAATATGCAACCAAGTGCCTCTGAATGAGTTGTGTAGCTACAGTAGGTGGGGGGATTGCAAGGGGATCTGTGGTCGAGGAGTAAGGACTAAGAGTCTAGAAAGGAAAGTACCACCTCCACAATTGCCATATTTATCTAAAACATGTGAAGATCAAGGTTATGAGATAGAAATTGATGAAGAGTGTGACTTGCCTCCATGTAGCGTGGATGCACATTGTGGGGACTTTGTAGAAGCTGGTAGTTGTAGTAAGGAATGTGGAGAGGGTAAAATTCTTTTCAGACGGGATTCATATAACGTTCCGGCAGCTCGAAATGGTGGTCGTTCATGTGAGGAACAAGGAATACAAGAAGATATGTTGTTTGATTGCATGGGAACTAGTTGTGTGAATTGCAAAGAATGGGGCGATTACGGTGGCTGCTCTGCTATTTGTGGGAATGGGTTAAAAATTAGAACAAGGAAATGCGATAATGGATTAGATATACAATATACAGAATGTGGGACTCAAGAATGCGATGCAGGTTGCATTTGGGAATTATGGGGGAGATGTAGTAATGCTTGTGGCCCTGGTTATTCGACATTAGTAGGAGAGTGCAATTCTAAAAAAATAGAACAGCATAAACTTTGTGAAAACAAGCCTTGTCAGTCAAATTGTCAGTGGGAGGAATGGGGAAGGTGTCCTAAAGATTGTGGCGAAGCTAATAGAGAAAGAATATGGAGCTGTAATAAAAACTACAGATCGATAGAGAGCTGTAATCTTATGCCTTGTCCTAAAAATTGTGTGTGGAAGGAATGGGGAGATTGTAGCTCTACTTGCGGAATTGCACAAAAAACAAGAGAAGGAGTCTGTGATAATTTAGATACTGTGGAGTATGAATCATGTGATTCACTTCCTTGCGACTGTCTAGTTGATCATATGTGGGGTCCATGTAACAAATCATGTGGAAATGGAATACAAACAAAAAATGCAATTTGTAATGGACTACAGACAACTCTATCTAAGCCATGTAACCTCAAGCCCTGTCCTACTAATTGTGTAACAGTAGAAGAGCCATGTACTCACAAGTGTGGCTATATGTCCATATGGAGAAAACAGATCACTTGTGATGAGGGGGTTTATTATGAAGAATATCCATGTCGTAACACTAACTGTCCATGTATTTGGCAAGAATGGGGATCTTGTAGTGTAAGCTGTGGCGTAGGCGAAGTGAGAAGAGAAGGATTATGTTATGGAAATTCAATTTTTGAATCTAAGATCTGTACTCAAGCAGATTGTCCAGTTGAATGTATTAGCTGGGACTGGACAGTTTGTAGCGAAAGTTGTGGAGATGGCAAAAGGACAAGAATAAAAACTTGCAATGGTGTTGATAGTATTATAGTTGAAGACTGTAATTTAGGAGATTGCCCAGTTGCTGTCGTCTGTAACTGGCACCCATGGGGTATGTGTGATAAAATCTGTGGAGAAGGGAAGCAAAGAAGAATTGGTGAATGTGGAGGTGTTCCAACTAACCAAGTGCAGCCGTGTAGTATTACAGACTGCCCAAGGGGTTGTTTCTGGCTTGCTTGGGATTTCTGCATTCCTAGTTGTGGACAAGGAGTCAGAAGGAGGGCTTCATCCTGCGCAGATGTACCAGATGAGTTAGAAGATTGTCATGATCAAGTTTGTGATCCAGGTTGTAAATATGGATTATGGGGAGATTGTACGGCTTCATGTGGTGGTGGTACCCGACGGAGAAGTGCTATATGTCTTAAACTTGATACTTATGAAATAGAAAAGTGTGGATTAGAACCTTGTCCTGTATGTAATGATTGGGAGAATTGGGGCACTTGTAGTGTATCATGTGGCACTGGAGTTGAGACTCGCCGCTGTAATGAATTTGAGAAGGTAGAGGAAAGAGAATGTGTAATCAAATGCCCAAAATATAAGTGTTCCAGTTGGTCAGACTGGGGATCTTGTAGCAAAGAGTGTGGGAATGGGTACAAAAGATCTTCGATGATGTGTAATGATCGAATATATAGTAAAGTTTCAACTTGTACAGGTCACCAATGCCCATTAACAAATAAAAAAAAGGTAATTATAACCCAAGATATTCTATCAGATGGTTCCATATGTTATCGTTTATACAGATCACAGATTCTGGATCAAAATCTTTTGAATCAGAAGCGTCGGAGGGTGCTTTGTCTAAAGTTTCAATAGCTCTAATTGCTGTAGGATCTATTATTCTGATAGGAGCCATAGCTTCGGCCTCTGCTTTTACTATATAGTAAGTTTGTATTAATGAATCTCATTATATTGTTTTTCTGAGTGAGGTTTGTTATGATTTAAAATATCATTATAAATAAAATTGTAATGTAGTAAGCTCCTAAATAGGAATTATAATGTTTATTATAATGTTATATATTTTTAAAAGTCGATTTGGCTCGAGTCTCAGTCAAGGGATCAAAACTTATGAAAATGTCGAGGTTGAGCCGACGACTCATACTTTTAAAGACTCGAAGAAAAAGGTTGAAAGTGAGGCAGCATACGAACTTAGCCCGGATATGTCTATATGGGGCGAAATCGATTAAAGCAATTGAAGCTATAAAATCGTTTGATCAATTAATCATTAATTAGATAAAATAAGTTGAAAAGTGTCTACAAAGTTAGATAGTTCAGGATCGTTTTAATGAAGTCATGGGGTCATGTGCCCAAACAAATGTATATAATGATACTAACTTAATCTAAAATGTAAAACTCAAAGAATGATTATAAAAGATAATTTCCTCATTTAATTCATGTATCTTGTTACCTCAATTTTGGTTATGTAATTTGTAATTTTTATTTTCCCTTTGGCATTTTAAATCAAAACTATAGAATATAATTGTTGAAATAGTTTTTTTAAGAAAGGATTCGTTGATTTGTTGTTTAACCAAATTAAAGATTATTTAACAAGTCTTTAATCCTCATGTTATCTTAAAGCTTCACAATAAACTAAGAAGGTGTGAAACAACAAGCAAAATTGTAAGTTTGATAGTTTTTAATTTTTAAGAATATTCTCTTTTTCACAATAAATGCATCTCGAAAAAACATTTATTTTTAACTTATAAACATACCTTTAAAATTTTTTAAGCAAGAATTTGATATTTCTTACTAGCTCTTTAATGTAAACAGTTATTTTGTATTGGTAATTGTATGATTTTATAAAAAATTATAATAATGAAAATTATATTTACTTCAAATTTACAAGTATATAGACAAATATACTTAATTTTTAGATATTTGATTACTTCTCGTTAATTCAACACGCTGCTAAACAAGTATAATTGATACAAAAGTTAACACTATTCTGAATATAATCAATCGAGTTTAACACACTTAAACAATACATATACATATATATCTCAAAAAACATATAAATGAGCAATCTCCATTTCTGTAATATTAACACCAAAAAGTTTATATGGCAAGGATAACACAATCCCAAGCAGCTTTAATTATCATTGAATTTGTTTTGTAGTGTTTTGAATATCAATTATATTAAGTTATATTAAATAACCTCTCTTAAAAACAAAAGCAGTTACTTTAATCAAAGTCACTTGAAACCAAACCCTTTGCTTTAAAGATATATTAATCTTCATTAGATTGGTTATATTTATTGCTTAAGCATATATATTATCTTTACAAATTGCTTATATTTTGCATAATATACACATATCTATACTACTCGAATTACATACACTTAGTACTCACCCATATAGGGATACCTAACTTAAAGGTTATAAAGGAACCCCAAAATAATCGAGCTATACTCTTAATCAAAACTCATGAATAATCCAAATATAGAACTTAATATAACTTATGATCCACATTACCTCCATACTGCCCTCCAAAACAAAAACCTATCTCCTTGGTGCCTAAATGTATCATCACTCGTTACTAAATTGGAAAATAATGAACAAGGATGCAAGGAAAGATTAAAATACATCTTTGGAGAGGTAACTACTCGATATTTTAAAGCTATAAAAACTTTATAACTATAGAAATCCACTTAAGTATCACTTATACTTTGCATATGAGTGTATATGTGTACCTCTTTAAGCGTGCTTGTATGCACTGTGTATATGACTAGTGTATAAGCTTGTATTTTTGGATATGTGTATCTATAAAAGCATATCCTATTAACATTTGATCTAATAAATTTATTTCACCCGTAGAATCTACATAAAAGGCCTAAACAGGATGAAAGTTCCACCCTGAATCGATTTCACAGCAAGTCTAAAGAGCTCAAGTGTAATCAATATAATTCTATCCTCCTCTTAATACCAATAATATAATTTTTACATTTGTAAATTACTCAGATAACCTACCTCATTTCGATTCCCATAAACACAATTCACCAAAGCCTATTGGGGCCGTAAGTAAATTGTTCAAATTAAGTCTCAGAACCTTATCACTTTTCAAATAGCTATTTGGTTTAACAATTAACATAATGACCATGCCTTATCATTTGAATGTTTTAATATTGAAAATACAAATCTAACATACTTGTTAGCTAAATTTCACATCACTAATACACTTTTCTACTTAATATATACCTTAAATTTTCAGCTCAATTTTGATACGTTCCCAAATTTTAAGCCTAATAATGGCGATGATCTCAATGAAGGTAAAATCATATTTATTTGAGCTATAAAGGTCTCAATAATTTATTTTTCAAATTCCACTTACTTATTTTTAATAATTATCTACCAGGGATCCCGAGCCCTTCTATATTGGATATCTTGGTTAACTACACACGGCCAGAAAAGAGCGCAAGATACCTTCAAGCCGCATGTATTAATTAATCAGACATATAGCTTTATACCTGAACGTTTATGTGGATGTAATAACCATAGATGATTAGATATTGATTAATCTTAGACTACAATAAAGCTCATTTGAAGCCAATCCATCGATTACATATTTACAAACTTTAGGTGGGAAGCATACCTCTGTCCTCATTGATAAGACACCTAATGAGGAAAATGCATTGATCGATAAAAAAATTACTCACTTAGTAGATAAAATTGCTCCTAAAAGCCACTCAGATAACTTAAATAATGCTATGGAAACCATTTTGGCTAAGAACGATTACTATTATGATTCCTACATAAACACACTTGATTCACACCAATTAGACACAGACACAAGCAATTTCGTGTTTATGGATAGGCCGAAACTCATACCCAAAAACATAGCTGAAAATAGTCAAATCATCGGACCTACACATGCTGAAATAAACAGATTTTCAACTAACTCTGCACACCCTAGTGATCCCAGAGTTAAATTATTTCATACTGTAGATATTAAACCACCTCACGCTATGATCCCAACTACTGGATTCAAATCTGCTTCTGGTAAGAAGATTGAGATTAGTAAGGAGAGTATAGAAAGATCCCGAAAATTATTCGAAGACCCTATAGATGAGTATACAGTCCCCTATAATGACACGCAAACCAGTGTCACTGAAAACATAGGAAAAATGCACTCTGTTGAGGGTTTAATGAATCCTATAATCACACAAGATGTGTATGATTATTTAAGGCCACAAAATGATATCCATAACCCAATAGTTCAACCAAATAGTACATTCAAGGGGACTGGTTTCACATCGGCCTCTGGGAAACCAATTGAAATTAGTAGAGAAAGTTTGCAAAAATCTATTAATATATTTCAATTCGATTTAGAAAATGAAGATATATTTCCCAAGAAAATGCAAACAACAAATGTCACTGATCTTCATGGTCTGTACCTAAATTTAGTATATAAATACACACAATTTATCCACATACTTAATATGATTAATTATTATGATACTCATACATTTTTCTATACTCGATTTTCCTTGTTGATAAGTACACCCTACACTATAACTAAACCTATAAACTTTTTAAATAACCAATTTTCTAATTATCTCACCTTATGAGCACACCCAACACCAACACATATATTTTCCGATCTAGATATCCTAGTGTAACTACACGTATCTCACTATTCCCCGATACATATTTACTAACAGTAGATTTCCTCGTAAAATTCACACACATCTCCTCTTTATCTATACATACAGATGTAGACATACCAAACCTTCTTGGCCGTAAACATCAACACTGTGGAAATTTTGAGGGGCCTACTGGTTTTAAATCTGCCTCTGGTAAGTCAATTACAATCAGTGAAGAAAGCATAAGAAAATCAAGAAAATTTTTGGAGTCTATCGAAGAGGATGAAAGCTCTACACACTCCCAAGAGTCTATCAAGCCAGTTCAAATTAAGCAACTCACCCCTGGGTTTTCATCTGCATCTGGTAAGCCAATTACTATCACCAAAGAAAGCTTAAACAGGTCAAGGAAACTATTTCAAGATTTAGATGACATAAATCAGCCAACAGAATTATACACTGATCTACACAAAGAGCAATATTCTAAGCAAAACACTGAATCACACACAAAAGTACGCTCAGAACAACACACTGAGCAATACATCGTACCACACACAAATCTAAAAACAAACCAACATATTGAGCGATACACAAAAGCACGAACAGAAAAACATACTGAAATACACAGAAAATTGCACACAGATAAACACACTGATCCACACATATTTGATGTCTATGATCTCAAGTGTGCAAATATCGATACGCAACAGCATAAATTTGGTTATAACTATAACATGAAATTTGAAGTAGGGAACCTTGATAATCAGACACGTAACTATAAATTAATTTTAAAATGCTTTATAACAAAATATCCGATTTCTAATAAACTTATTTTATATATATGTTTAACATTATATCACACAAAATTCAATCTGAGCTCATTTTTTAAACTAAATCATGATTATTTATTTATTTCAATTAGAACATATAAATGACTACAGCCTAACAACTTCAAGAAGTAGCATTGAACCTTCTCGAGTAATAAATATTAATAGTTTACAACAAAAATAATACATTCAATATAATTAATATTACCGTAGTGATTACATGTGTAAATTCATTGGACTTAACTATACACATCTATAAAACAATGCATCACTCTTATATCTACACATACACACATAACTGAGCATCTAATAATAGTCTACATATACACTTCTATCTTTAAAGTTTTATCACCTGCATGCTTGTGCACACCTCATATAAAACTCGTCACATTTTCTTCCAAATACAAAGACACACTCAAACTTATCTACACACTTATATATATCCCTCAACTAGATACACTCACAGACACCTCCAAAGCTAGAATGTTCAAATACACATTTTAGATTAACTCAAATACCGAAACTTTCACCAAAATTAAAAGAACTATGGGATTACTACTCAAATCAATTGTTACACACAGATAATTTAATTCTTCCAACTACCCTAAATTACACTAATGCATTGCAATATAAGTTCTTAGTCATATATTCACACGGCAGAGTAGAATACCTTGATACAAAATCAACATTTAAGCTCTTTAATGATATACTCAAGTTAAAGTATGAAATTATAAGATTACTAAACCTTTAAAAATATTCTGTGTGTGTATGGATGTATTGTTGTAGAGGTACTTGCTTGATCTATACACAAAATGTGTTCATATGCTAGTGAATGAATAACATAAAATAAATTTACATTATTGTAAACATATTATTGCGTGCATAACAGTGGGTGCATAATTATGTGTAGGTTGTGAACATGTTTACATATCCTTGTACACTCATATGTATATGGCAATCTATTTATATATCACAGAAGCTCAGAGCAGAATTATAATTGGTTCACAAATCATTTCCGAATAATTGTTCTTCAACTACGCCGAGATTGGTTATGGAAAGTAAGAGATGTTATGTGATTGCATATACATACATACATCCACGCACACAAAAATTAGATAAACTAATACTAAATAATGAATATTCATGGCGATTAGCACAATTGAAGCTTTAACTGAATGATCACTGTGGCGTGTTTGTGTATACACACGGTGTTCTTGTGATTTTTCTTTGCACATGTATACTGTGTGCATTTTCTATGTGAATACATACGGTGTGTGTGTGTATAAACACCAATATTTTGATATTCCTGAGTTTATAATTCTTAGATTCAGAACAATATGTATTCAATGTGTATGTATATGAAAATATAGTGTTATTTCAATCGGCAATGATAAGTATCTGTGCAAGTGATAAATATGCGTGTTTGTATTAAGATGCCTCTATATTTAAAATTATTTTCCAATGTATTGCCCAACTAGATCTACAAAGAAAATATTGAAAATAAACAGTTGGGGTTAGATAAGCTGAGCCTTTCAATTTCAAAATGTTTGCACAAATTAATATATCGATGGAACTTTGAAAATGATGGAAAGCGATCAATTTTGAGGTTAATATGTGAGAGTAAGCAGAATTTATTTTCGATAAGATTTTGTGTGTATATAAAAATGTTTGTTGATACCTATACCTGTGTATATGTTTATATTGTTATCTATATTCATGAATTTTTCATATATATAATTACATGTTTAATGTGACTCACTGCCTATGCAAATGTGTGTATATAAATTTCTGTATTAAGATGATTTCTGTATCATCATATATATTTGGTGTATGTGTGTATGCATTTATCTATATTAATATTTCTGTTTTATCACATGTGCTTAATGTATGTTTGTATATTGATTACTAATCATCATGTCTTATTATTGCACAAGATATACTCTTGTGTATGTGTGTGGGTGTGTGTGTACATATTTATAAAGTTCTTTGGTGCATTCCTTGAAATTTGATTCTCCCTCCACTCAATTAAATAGAGGATGCAGCAAGTCAGAGCCCTATGATATTACAACTCGAATATATTTCTCAAGATTTTGAGTTTGTGTTAGTGAGTGATGGTTGGTACACAGTTAAAGCTAAAATGAAGGATTTGGATAGCAAGATGTTGCTCACAAATAAAAAAGTTAGCTAACTTTTTAGTTAACTTATTTAATTAATTTGAATTTTTCCTTTTTTATTTTATTTGGTTCCTTAGGCTATTTATATTAATTTGATATATCCTAGTTTGATGAATTCTTCTCATTTTCATATACACCTCATTATTATTATGTAATATAATCTTCATTTGTGTGTGAATATATCAATGGAATTAATTACCAAATCCTATAGTTTTATACCACTTTTAGGTGCTTGTTTATTTATCTGGGATTGTATGAAAATGCCTATATGAGAATATGGATGTATGTATGTTGTATATATGTATGTATATATGTATATATGTGTGTATTTGTTTATGTGTGTATTTATAGTTGAAGGAAGGTTCTAAATTTTTTATACAAGGATGTACAACCACTACTAATGAAAATGGATTCCACCCTCTTGACTCACCCAATGATTTCTGTTTATTAATTCAATACAATCAAATAAAAAGATTACCGAATCGAACTAAAAAATTAGGTCTATACACACAACTTATACCCTGGTATATCCCTGGTAATGTCTTATCATCTTGAAGTGAAATTTGTTTGTAAATGGATTGATCAAATTGTGTTTACGATTTAATTTTATTATTAACACGATTAAATTGTTTGTATGAAATAATTAAATTTCGTTTATGAAATAATTAAATTACGTGTATGAAAGTATTAATTTGCGTATATGAAAGGATTAAGTTTTGTGTATGAAATTATTAAATTGTGTATGTGTATACACCTATAGTATTAACTGAAATATGCAATTTGTTATTAATTTTGTATATTCTAATTTGTACCATATCTCTTATAAAATTTCAACCTAGATGCCAATCTGTTGAATTATTTCTAAACCTATGATATTAATGAGTTAACTCAATCTATTGCTATATAAAATCACCTCGATAGTACACATATTTTTGAGTTGATGAATTAATTATATCAATATTATCTTGACTAGTTTTGAAGTCAAAGTCAGGAACCATCTCAAGCTTGAGAGTCATGGTTTTGAGGAAATTTCCTTGTTTATACAGGTATACGTTTATGTGTATGTGTGTGTATATGAGTCTACAGATATATACATATAAATATATATATATATACTTATATGCTCTATATGTTTAACTGTATCATTCAATCAATGAATCTAAACTGTATTTAAATATATATATATATATATATACATATATTTATCCCTTGATTATATATACTTAATTTTTATTAAGTATTTTTATGTACCATATTACTATTTTTTTATCTAATGACTGAGAGCATTTGAATTACCCTTAATACTCATTTTAACAGATTGGATACACAAGCCTCTGATGATGATCCCCTTAAGTCTAGGATATTTCTAAACAGGCCAGAATTTGAGGAAGAATATGCCAAACTGAGTGAAAATTTGAGCAGAGAATACAGGGCAGAATTAAATCAATTAGAGAAAGATGCAAATTATAACGAAATGGTATACCAAGATAACATAGATTTGTACAATTCAGAGGCTTATCAGGTTGACTTTCACTTTCTATATATATTGTAACTACTGTTCATAGACTCTATGTCTGATCATTCAACAGGTCCTTCTTACGGAAAAGGAAAAGTTGAAAACCAAATTTCAAGGTTTGAATTCACATCAATAGATTTGAGCATGCTTAAAACTGATTGCGTACAACCATAATATACACAGAGAAACAATCAGACTGCTTGAAAGTTAAATCAAGGGTTAACCTCATTGCACTAGACATGAATTATATTGATATATGCAATAGAGACACCAAACAAAATAAAGAATTTACTCTTTCCCATCTGGTCCTTATCTACTTGGATTCAGTAAGTTATAAAATACTCCCAACTTAAATTTAGGGGTATACTGGAAATAGAACGTATTATGAATTGATCATATTTTCATAATTATACATTTATCTAGATATAATTATACTTATGAATTAATATTTAGCTTTGTTACCTATGTATTGAGATATATTCCATACATGACCTACATTTAAAACGACTCAGGTTGACATTGATATGGCTGATCAAATTTTCTACAAAGATTGTTTGGAGATAACACAACTTACGTGCCTACGATCACAACACACTTGTCTAAAGGCCCAAGATAACGGAATAAGTTCAAACACCCCAGCTGCTATTATAACGAGTGATAGGTATTACTCATTACCATTTCTATTAAGATTTTGAAAGATAGGTTTTGTATAATTTACTTCTAGAAGTTATGTGTACACACACATTCATTGAGTTTTATTCCCCAAAATTCAAAGACATTCATACGTATCTTTATCCGCGGCACAATGTATTCATACTTATACAAAAACTCTTAATATATTTCTGCATTATTATTTTTTTAGGTCAAAATGTAATTTATTCTCACTCAGTGAAAAGCAAACAGCCACCCTCAAACATTTATCAAACTATTATGCTGGGTATAACGATAACATATTATCTTCTATAATTTTACATCATCCACTATTTTCTTTTTCTTACCCAAGTCAAGGTGAGAGATTCAAACTTTTAGCATATATGCACCCTATTATACTCTCAGTTTCTTATATATGGATATATGATTATATTATTCATTGTACAATTTCCAGAGCTTATTTATGGCCAATTTTATGATTTAGTTGCAATTCCCATTTTTATAACCAAGAGTAAATCACAAGTAAGACATAATTATTAATCTTTCTAGTATAATATATATATATATATATACCATATAAACATTAATTCTATTATCTATAAAATGCTAAAAATCAGAAAAAATGTATAAGCAAAACTGATCAGAAGAAGCAGGTTTACCATACTACCATTCAACTATTTCTCTTAACTTCGATGCAAATTACTTGCTGTCTTGAAATATCTTGTGGCATCTCTTCTACAAAGGAGGAACCACTTATTGAAAGGTATTGAAAAATTCGACTACCTTCTTATTATGTATATATACTATGCAAAAAATTTGATCTGGATATGATAGAGATTAGAACTGATGTATAAATAAGAATGTAAAAGCATCGTAAAAATGAATTTACAAAGTGTTAATATAAATTTCTTAAAGTTCTATATAAATGTGGGATAGCATGCATGCCTGAATTAAAAACATACAAAATAAGACACATTTTATGTGATTGATGCTAGGAGAATAAAGATTTTAGTAGATGCACTTAAATCAGCAGAAAAAAAGTCTAATTCTTCTAAATTACCTCCAATTTTCACTTTTGAAAATATTGAATTGGGCTATTATGATCCCCACCAAAAAGTTTGGAATTTGAAAGCAACACTAATACAGGTAGGAAATTCGATACATTTCACTTTTGAAGCTGTGTATTCATTTCATTCTTATAATACTAGAAAATCATAACCTTCAAGTTTTTGCTGTTCTTTTGACTTGTAAAGAGATACGACTTTCATGCCTTTGCTAAATCTTTATAGATGGCATTTAATCAACCCTCAAGTGCACACATACTATTAGAACAAGAAAGAAAATACTTATCAAATTTAGTCACACACCTTGAGTCAAACCTACAACTTAATGCAGATAAAATTGATGATAAATCTCAATTTCAAAATTGTTTTTCTGATGTTTATAAAGCTCTATATCATCTAATTGGAGGATCAATACTTTATTCATTCAATATAGAATGGCAAAAATAAATGTAAAATTATACAGTTAATCAAAACTAAGAATATCTAAAAATTTAAAAATTACTTAGTATTGTAAAACAGATATCATGTATGAATTTAAAAGCAACACAATATTGATATAGTTTTATTACAAATTCATTACACTGTTTATAATTTCTCAACGAGCTAAAATGTTCTAAAACATTTACTAGCACTTCTAGATGATTGAATTTTAAGTGAAATCAATTTTAATACAAAGTTAATGTTCAATTATTATATCATATATTAATTAGAAACCTTAATTAGATAAGACAATTTTAAAGTACAATTCTTATTATATCTGTATAATATTATATAAATTACTTGTAAATACAATGCCAAGCAAATTAAGTTCTTAAAAAATATAAAAAATATTTTGGTGTATTTATCAGATAAAAATAACTAATTTTAATATATAGATAGATATTTAACTGATTGTAATTATAGATACTTATAGTGCTTCTCAAGTTGAATAAACTTCACAAATCTAGAGTTTTTATGTGATATAGAATATAAACATATATATATATGTAATTTCTAACTTGGATTCACTAAAAATAGTATCAATATAGGGGAATAAGATAGCATTCAAGTTGATAATATATATATATTAGAAACTGATCAAATCGTATGCTTTTTTCTTTAGTTTAAATAATTGTGAAAGTATCATAAAATCGGACTATATATATGTGAGCTAAGGGATGTTGATAAAATTTGATAAAATCGATTCCAGTTAAGTTCCAATTAATTTTTTAAAACATTAAGTAAATATTTTATGAAATCTTATATGAATGTATTCCAAAAGTTGTCAACACCTCTTAAGTAATATATTGCATAAATAAATAACTCTTAGTGAGTTGTAATGTAATTTATTAATAAGTTATAGTTCTTTAGTGATTTTGCTATGAAAAACTATGATTTACTCCAAAACACTCGGCACATGGTTTAGCACAACTCAAAAATCTTTGAATTATAGAATGTGTACCTGACAAAACCAACTTATTCATGCTGGCTATTTGACTACATAGCTTTTGAAAATACTAGTACTGAAACGCGCATGTCTACATTTAAATGCACATATATTAGTTCTTGAGTGTTCTTATATATATATTATTTAACGATTACGCTACTAGCACATAAGCTTTAATTTATTCTTTTTGCTCCAACGATACAAAGGAGTATATATACCAACGCACGTATTGGAATTTTGTAGTTATTTTTTAATAAAATTTTATTAACATTTTTTAGTTTTTTCGGCTAATTAATCTATTTATTAGATTTATTAAACACCTTAGGCATGAATTTTTCCTATGTGCTTAAAACTCATATTTTTACTTTTGCTTAGAGTGTACACACACTAGAATTAAATTATATCTAACAAACACTCAATTGGTATTTATATATTATGATATCATTTTTAGATACAAAAAGCTGTCCTACTAACCTTCTACATTAGATAACTTAAGAATTAGCCATAATTTGACCTAGTCTTCCTTTCTAAATACATTCCCCTATGATGAGTGATGCCCCTACTGGGATACCCGACCAACCCTCCAGCTTCAATGAAGATGAAGAACTCGAAAAAATAAGATGCTCGGTCGCCCCACTATCTAAGGAGCAGCTGATAGAACTTATCGCCCATGCTGCATATGCACATCCCGAAATCCATGAAAAATGCCAGCTGGCCATCGCCTCTTCCCCATCTGCTCGACGTTTGATGATCCGGAACATCCCGTTTAGTACAATGGATGAAACCTTTACAGCATTATTCAGGCAATTCGGTGAGATTGATGATGCACTGATAGTTCGAGAAAAAGACAATAGATCAAAGGGTTATGGCTTTGTCACTTATAAGAATCTAGATTCCGTACACCAATGTCTACAAGGTACGCATCATCTGGACGGTAAAGAATTATACGTGAAATTAGCTGCTGACCATTACACGGATAGTTCGCAAAGAAAGTTATTTATCCGCAACCTACCTGAGACAGCTACAGAGGATGATCTAAGGCAGATATTCTCTCAATTTGGTACTCTTGAAGAATGCAGTGTAGTTAAGAATAAGGAAGGTGTATCAAAGGGTTATGGCTTCCTGACTTTTAGAACACATAAAGAGGCATTCAAGGCAGCCCAACAACAAGAGCGTATCATTGGCCACAGAGTGGTATTTATTCATTTTGCCTCCCCACATTTTGATAAGAGGAAGGACTATAACAACAAATCAGCACACAAGACAAACAATAATGGGCCATTCCATAACCATCCCACCGTGTTGGGTGCTAACAACATGGGTTTATACAATGGGGGTCAAAGAGCACGAGGGTCATACACAAACCCAAACCCTCCTCCAAACCGATGGAATAATCAATCTTACTCATCACACAACCCAGCTAATGAACACATGAAGATAAGGCAAACAAACTCTTACCAAGAAGGAATGGATCAGCCAGGTGGTCCCGGAATGAATGTGTTCAACTACCCAGCCAACTACCCAGCCAACTACCCAACTGTTTTCTGGCGTTAGAGTTTACCAAGCTAATTACCTGAATAATCCCACTGGAAATTCAGAATATTACTCAAATAGTCAAAACCCAAGATATGCTTAAGAAGACTCGAAAGATTTGTAATCACCAACATACATGTAGTCCAGAAAACTTATTATATATATATATATAAATGGTAGATTTGAATTGTTTATTATCCTTTTTAACTTTCATGCTCTGATTGGTATTATTATAATATCCACCTTTTAATTACTGATACCTTTAACTCATATAAAAGCCAATCATCTACATCGCATCATTTGCCATAAAATTGGTCTCAGCATGATTTGAAGTGGAAGTTTTTCAAATGTTTTCCATTGGCATCAAGTATTGGTATGACTTAAATAATTATTTGAATACAGAAATCAGCTTTTTCTACACCTAAATTGAGCTATATTTAAATCTAGAGATTTAAATAATTTGCTTATAATATAATTAGAAACACTAGAAGTATATTTTTCAGACTTCCATTGATTTAAAATCATTTATATTAAAATAATTATAATACGACATTTAACATGAACATTGAATTCAAATAACCCCTGATGAATAAATTTGACATAATTAAGATTTTAAAATAATAACTTCTCGAAGCTGCTCAGTATAAAACCAATATCTGCTTATCTATGACTCGATTACTATTCATTATTATTTACACATTTAGAGATAAGTATCCGGTTATATGTATATTCAATTATATAGATAAAACTAAATGAGTTTTCATCATTTAAGATATCCGCTAGTTGTGTGTATTGTGAACTAGTACAAAAATAATTTAACGAAATTTCTATCTGAGCTAAGCAACACCATACATTACTTTTTCGATTATTATAGAACTGTAATTATTGTATGCCTACGATATAAAAAAATAGTTAACTGTACACGATTAAAAATCAAGTTATATCTATACATAAAAGAAAAAATCAAAAAGGTATACTAAGAAATTGTTAAAAATTCATCGAGATTATAATTCAGGACTTTTCGTAATATTTTATTATGTTTTATACATTGAATAAATATTTCACTCAAAATAGATGTCATATATTTATATAATGTAATTATTCAAGACTTGTAATCCAAAATTATATATATATGTATTATATTTATTATTTATGTATTTAAATATATATGTATATGTCACAGTTTAACTCAAATTGATGCTTTACTCAAAATTTATATATAATTTTACAACTACTTAATATAATTGTCTATTCTTTATATTATACACTCAGTTTCATTGGAAGAAATAAAGATAATCTTGCTCAACCAAGCATAATATCTTAAAGTAGACACACTTGCTGTTTATTATATTAGACGCATTGTTTGTTTAGTATAATGTGCACCATACCTATAAATTACTTTCTTTGAGGTGTAAAATTGTCGAAAGTTTTCTTAACCACCATCATTTCAACAGTTAAGATATTAATCTCAAGGAAATCATCATTCATTTCATGTGATTTTCTTGGTATAAAACCATGCATTGTTCAATTATTTAAGAATTCCTTTGTGTATGTATATGTGAGTACAAATGTGACGATCACCTCATCATTTGAGTGTCTATACATGTGAGTAAGGATAAGTGCAAATATTAATTTATAATTGTGTGTATTCGTGCATTTATTATTTCATATCATAAACTTGCGTGCGCTATATATGTCTATATGTGTATCAATTATCACTGTAATTGTGCATTTATAAATGCATCTATTACATCTTACCATAAAGGTGTGTGTGCTTTAGCGTATAAGCATCTATCAATTCATGTCACAAGTGTGCAAGTAATAATTATGTGTAAAAAAGTCTTTAACAAGTCGTAGTAGTGTAATACGAGTGTGAGCACATGGAACAAGTACATTTAAAGCTTCATATCACACAGGTATATTAGTGGATATGTTGAAAAATTTAAGCGTCACTCCAATGTTTCACTAAGGTGTGAGCTGGTGTGTGAAAATTATGAACCAATAATCAAGTGATAAATACATTATATTTGTTTTTATGTATATGTTAAGTAAATAAGTGATTAACTTAGGGTTTGCAAAATACATGATATAATTTTGAATAAATCACACATTTGGCGTTGTGCTTTTATTATTTTAAAAAAAAATTTTCCACAGACACAGACCTAAAGCAAATAAGATTATCACCTATGTTTTTATATCTAGTTTAAAGATAAATCTTGTGTTTTAATTTGTAGTCAAAATTTTAAACTTTAACAAGTTTTGCGCATTGTATATTTATGAACAAAATTTCACAACTACAATACAAAATATCCAATTTTCTATATTTTGTGATGTATTTTTATACAAGCTTTTTCAAATATTTTATGAAAACCAAAATTATCACAATTAAGTATTTTCACAAACATTACTCAGAAAATTCAATCCTCATCTCATTAAACATGATGTATATTGGTTTGTGTGTGTAATGATTGTATCAATAAATGTGAAACAAAATTCAATATTAGCTTATAAATCTTAATATGAATGTTGGCTCAACATAATATATATATATATATTTATTATTATTTTATGTATATTTGTGTATGCCTTGTGAAGGATCAACAAAACATCAAAGGTGATACACCACTTTATAAAGCTATATATATGTGAGCTTGTATATGCCTATTTATGTGTTTAAGAAATTAAGAATTGATGATCTAAACTATATAGTGATCATGTACGATGTAAAGAAGGGGTAGGTATATAACTTTATGCGAATATTTAAAGATACTGTGAAAGCTTTGCCTATCTTTTACACATTGAATGAAATCATACAAACAATTCTCCTAACACTTGTGAGAAACCTATGATCACTATAAAGGTATGCATTCTACACTCAAAAATTATATCACCAATTATTTCATTTTAAACACAAGTACCTTCTTTCAATTTTACCTGAACTACACTCAATACCTATTCCTCCAGCTTCTTGGGTATATCACATCACTCCTCTATCTATCCCATAAACATATTCATTGAATCATCATACACACATCACCCTTTTCAATTTGGGCATTCAGTGTGTGTTGTTTTTTCCTCTATATTTATTTCATATAAATAATTATCTTCTTTAAATATATCTCTCACTATATTATACTCACCATAAATTATTATCCACTTTATTAATCCTACCACCATTTCATAAATCTCAATAGATCTCCCACTAAACACGCGACAGCTATCTATACACAATTAAATTAACTCTTTCAACTCACCAAAATGGATGATGAGCCCAATGACCTTTATGGAGATGATTTTATGGATGACTATGGGGGCAATGAGTTTGGAGATGATGTAGAGTTGGATGACATGTTGATTGAGGCAAGAGACCCTGAAGATATGGAAAAGACAACCATAGAAGTAGAGGCCCAAGCCTTCGAGATGACCCAAAAAAACGCGGTAAGCTTGATAGGGCTGTCTATGAAACCTCCACTCTTCTTATACAACACAAAACCCTAATGACTACTGTATGGCATTGAAGACACCCCTTTAACATTTATTGGAGGTGTACATACATGAATCCTTCAATGAACTTACATACACACAAATACCCTATCACCTTTACCTACAGAAAGTCGATGCACAGCCCTCAGAAGGCCCCAGGGTATCTACACCATACATTACCAAATTTGAAAAGGCACGCGTGATTGGTACCAGAGCTCTACAAATTAGTATGAATGCTCCTGTGACAATTTCTCTCGATGGTGTCACAGACCCACTAATTATTGCGGAGAAGGAATTATACCAAAAGACTATACCCTTTATTATCAGACGATACTTACCCAATGGGTCCTATGAAGATTGGAAATTGGATGAATTATTGATTGATTAGGGCTTTAAATAATTTTTATTAATTGACCTACTCACTTAGATATACATTAACCTCACCTTCTATGAAATGATAGTTAGAAATCATAATAAATACTAATCATTGAAACCACACATTTTTATAACAACATAAATATATATATATATATGAGCAAAGCCAAATTGTGAGTGCTGAGATACTAATTTAATCTTTGAATTATTTTATATACATGACTTTCACTACAAATTTCTATTATTTAAGCAAATATATACACAGATCTTCAGTAAACTTTAAGGGACAACCATCTCATTAGATGTATTCAGTCAGATATTTATATTATATATATAAGTATATATATACATATATAACCCAACCCCCTAACACATTTATATGTATAAATTATGTAAAAACTCATTTCCACCACTTTTTTGAAACCAAAATTTTTTCTTATCAAAACATCTTAATACATATATCATCTCAAAAATATATGTATTATCCAGAATGGAAAAAACAAAAAATTAAATGAAACGGTTAGCTGAAATATGAATTTCGTATTTAATACATATATATATATATATTTATTTATAATTGTGAATTTAGTTCTTACATAAATATATGGAAACTGTTTGATTCAGTTCCCACACGCACACACAAATTTATACACATATATTTGAATATAATGATATATATGTTTTTACTTCTCAATATATAGTTCTCTTACTATTTATAAAATATGAAACCTCGTTTGTGTAAAGTCGTAAATAAGTTTTAAATTGTGTTTGATAGATCTTACAAGGTTCAGAAAACTGGTAGGATAGTTTAAATAAGCTTCTAAGTTTACACACAAAATTATAAATTGAAAGCAAGTTAAAAACAGCTAACTATTTGCATTTAAAACTATACAGAAATTTCATCAATTTATTGGTGCACCATTATATAAAATATTTCTAATTAAACAAATCAAGTCTAATCAATGTATATAAATAAAAAGGGATTGCGGTTGTTTGTAGAAGGTAGGAAGATGCAAGCGTAAACAAAGCATGATTGTGTGTAGAAGGTGGGAATATGTGTCGGTCTAAAATTTGTCTTGAGGTGAGTATAGGTAGGGTTGGTTTGTGTATTAGAGGTGTAGGTAAAGTAAAAGTTAACGAGTGTCTAAAAGGTAGAAGAGATGAGTGTGTAAAGGTAAGGTTGATGAGTGTTTAAGAGGTTTTCAAAGTTAGGGCTTATTTGTGTGTCAAAGATGTGCGCGGATTTAGGTGGGGTGTAAAATAGGGGTGATAAATTGTGTGTGTGTGCGTGTATAGTGGAGTGAATTTCTTACTATATTAATATGAGATATATTGAGATAGGATCAGTTTTTTGAATTTTTAATATCTTAGTGTTTGTAAATCTTATAAATGATGTGTGTGATTTGTTATAGAATTACTGAAATAGTTATATAAGCTCTCATCTTGAAAAATGGTCATAATTTGATATACGAAAGTATATATATATATATAATTAAGTATGCGAGTATGTCAGGTAAACTATATAGCTTTTGAAATACTACTACGTTATTCCTAAAAATTGTAGAAAATAATGGGAGGGTTATAACTAGCAGTGTCTAATAATGATGGTGAGGGTTTGATAATAATACATGTCATATTGTCACAGCCTACCCCTGTGTGTTTATAGAAATATATATAAATAAACATATGATTAGTATTATGTGGGTTATGTGTGAGATGCTCACTGTGTATACAAGAAATATTTTCAAGTGTTTATCTATGTAGAATGTATCATTAGCATATATACTCAATTTATAATATAGAATATGTATATATATGTGTAATTCATCATGACTGAGTATACCTCATATGTCGGATGTTTTGAAAGGGTAAAAAATATATCAAATGTATCTTAGGTGTGTTATATAAATAGCTATAGGGTGCATCGTGTATATGTTGCGGGATGTATGTAATAGGTGTAAGTTTTTGTGTGTGTAAGTATATTTAGTGTGTATCTCATTTAGCATTGTGGATAGTCTAATGAATGTAATATATTTGATGTGTGTAAAAGAAATATATGGTAAAGGGTTGTTTATATGATATAATTGTTGTATAAACAAGTAAAGAATAAATTGTGTAAGGGGTTGTGTATATTTGATATAAGATCTAAAAATTATATGAATGTTTTTATCTAAAATTTTGTGGTATACTATTATGATGTATGAATGTGTGTATGTTTTACCTTCATTAGTGTCTGGTGATACTGATAAACAGCTATCACATAATTCTTCAGATATTTTTGAAAGATCTTCTGGTGTAGAATTCTCAGTTAAACGTTCGTTAACAAAGTCAACCACTTCCTGTTCAGTTTTACAATCCCATATCCCATCACAAGCAATAACCATGAAATCATCTAGCTTATGGTGCCAACAAATTGAAATGTCTGGCAAACAAGAAATTTTTTGTTCTTGTGGTTTAAGTTTTTCGTCTCTCTTATAACTAAGGTCGCCTAGTGAGCGTGATAAATTGAGGTTACCATCGACTCTACCAGAAATCACTGATCCACCGGCTTTCGTTATTCTTTCATATTCATCGCGTATTGATGGCTTATGGTCTACACTAAGTGTGATTGCTTTTTTCCAACGACTAAGTACAGCCCTTGAGTCGCCAGCGTTAGCAATTATGTAAGCAGGGGTTGACCCAGTAACAAAAACAGCTACAATAGCTGTCGTACCACACATGTCTTGTATTTCCTCTTTCCTCAATGATGCTAACCAAGAGTATACACTGATTGGATTGGTGGAAAATTGTTCATCATCGACTTCATTGGGTTGAAACTCATCATCGTCCTCCATAGATTGATCCTCTTCATCTTCCTCCATAAATTGATCCTCTTCATCTTCCTCCATAAATTGATCCTCTTCAACTTCCTCTATAGATTGATCCTCTTCAACTTCCTCTATAGATTGATCCTTATGAGGTTTCACGTTTAGTGATTCTAAATAATCCAGTATTAACATATTCATGGCTTGATTTTGATCTAGATCTGAAAAATCGTCGAATTGTGGGATAACTGGTTCACTTTCATCGGGCATGGATTTATCTGGTTTTTGTTCTGTGTGTGTATGCATGTTTTCATTGGAACCTTCATTCACGTTATTAGAAGAATCCCCATGTGCATTTTCGCGTTCACTATCATGTGTGGAAGAATTGTTTGCGTGTGTGTCCTCTTTTTTATTTTCTTTTGCAGGAGAGTTTTTTGCGTGTGTATCTCTATTTTCAGGTTCATGTGCAAAAGAGTTTTTTGTGTCATCTTTTTCATTTTCTTGTGTAAAAAAATTCTGTGTGTGTGAATCTTTATTTTCAGGTTCGTGTGCGGAAGAATTGCTTGTGTTTGTATCTCCGCTTGCATTTTTGTTTGCGAAAGCAAAGTTAGAGTCTGTATATACATCACCATTAATAAACGCTTCTCTGAATTGCTCTAATTGTTCCCTTGTTACATCATTCCTTACCTCACCATTAGCGTCAGAAATATGCCATTTATCTGCAACATAGTCTCTCAAATTATATTGAGCATTCCTTAGATTAGTATAATAGTTATTTTCATATATATCCATTTCTGTCTTTTTAGTAGAATCTTTATTGTTTTCCTAAGGGTATGTATGAGAGATGGAGAATTGAGGTGAAGAATGTGTAATGAAGAATGTGTAATGAAGAATGTGTAATGAAGAATGTGTAGTAGAGTGTGTAGTGGAAAAATTTTAGTGAAGAACGTGTAGATATTATGGGGTGAAGAGTGTGAGTACACAGAAAAAGCATGTGTTTATGAAGAGTGTATCTCAGTGTATGCCTGAAAAATGAAAAGGTGTTTATATCATTCGAGTAAGGTTAGTGACTCATTTCTTTGAGGCATTGACAAAGAAGTTGCGCATGGGAAATTGTATACATGAGTATTGATGGTTATTGTGTGTAGGTTGTGATATTCAGTATCCAATTCAAAAATCAAATCTTTAATGTGTGTATACACCTACTATGTTATATATTGCCCTGATTTCTTTGGTTGAGGCTGGGGTTATCATCATTTCATCCATACGGAAAAAGGTTGCTTGTAGTGCCGAGGCATATACATAAAGGTTTATGTCTATAGGTATACCATCATAATCAGTTGGTAGTAATTTTGGGTGGGGCATAGGGTTGGCTTTATGGAGTTCATACAATCTTAGAAATTCCTTTTACATTATAATGGGGAAAGAGGGTTTGCGAATATATATATATATATATGTATGTGTGGAGAGTAAGTATATAAAAAGTTAGTATGTGGTGTATATGTGACTCTATTTGCTTATGTGTATATTAAATCACAGTGTGCTCAAGTATGTGAAAGTATATATAATTGTGTGTTCATACAAAAAGGGCAATACTTTTTTTAAAAAGCATAATGTATATGCATTGAATACAAATTGGCTGAATCTTGCAAAAGTACTGTTTGTAATAGTTACAAATACAACATGTGTGTAGCTGTGAATATTCATTATATAAAATCGGTATCATTATAAATTCAAAATTAAATGTGTGTGTGCGCTTAAATCTTACATCTTTGAAATTTTGAGAGACCCATTTGGCAACAGAGCCTCCTCCATGCCCATCGAACACACCATATATAGATATATTGTTGTCTTTTATTGTAGGTAAGGCAATGTGCGCATCTTCCATTGAGTGTCTCCAGCCTTGCATAGAGCTTACCCCATATACTGTGCAAGTCTGACTATCCCCACCAAAATCACTGCTTTTAGTTGTAACAGGTGCAGAAAGATAGGCCCCCATTGTGATTGATAATTATTGATGATAATCTATGGTGTGCCTAAAATAATGTCACAGACAAGTTGTAAATGTGCGTATGCTCAGTATGAATATCTAATATGATGTGTGCATAAAATGCCTATTTCCTTTCCATATAAAATATAATGTGTTATAGGGATGAGTGTGGTTCATGTTCAATTAAATGTTATTCTAAAATCAGATCAATAAAACTAGTTGATTTCGGCTCAATGAGTTATGTGTAAATTTCTTAGGGTCTTGAATATAAAAACAATGTGAGTAATCTTTGTATGTATTATATCTAACAATAATCAAGATGACATATGTTAAACGATGATAATATTAATGCCACACATCTAGACACACATCTTGACGCACATCTAGACACTCATAATCGGTTGTGTATTAAAAAGAATCGTAATAGAGTATGTGTAGCACGTTTAAACTTTCGTAATAGTGTGTTTAAAATTATGTGGTGATAGACTATGTATACATATAATCAGGCTAGTATGTATTAAATACTACACACGCAATTAGAATAGTTCATATAAACCCAGAAAAAACAAGTATAAATCTATATTATGTGTGAAACATCTCAATATTGTATCAATGTATAATCATTCATATATACAGACTATGGTTAGGCGTGTCTAAATAGGGTGTCGCTTGAAGGAATGTGGCTATATAAATTTAAAAACAGTTTATAGGGAAACATATTTACATAGTGATTGTGATGTGTGTGGGCTAATTATGATGTTTAGTAAGCTCAACAGATCGGTTGTAAGCATTGAGCTATCCGCATGGAGATGTAGGAGGGAGAGGTAGTAAATATATTTGTGTACGTAGATATTGGGGGGAATGGTTATTGTAGAGTTGGGTATATTTAAATTTATCGGTGTGTATAGATGTAACGGTAAATGTAGACATATTGGGTGTGTGCAGATATATCGATATGGTTAGATATATAAATGCTTGTAGATAAATCAGTATGAGCAGGTTTATAAGCGTGTATAGAAATATTGGTGTGTGTAGGTATATCTACACATGGAGATGTATCTGTGTGTATGAGCTGTGTTTATGTAAAGTAATAAGTAATCGAAATTGAATGGGAATATGGAATTCTGGGTGTAAAGCTATATCTGCGTGTGCAGAAGGTGTGAGGAAGTGTGTGTAAAGAGTTTTGATGTAGATCCAACGTACCTCTTATTTGTGTGTAAGCATCAAATTATTGGAAGAGCTCCTTGAATATTTTGCCGTAAACAAAAGGGGTAAATGTACTATATGCAATATTTATAATTCAAAAGAAATATAAAAGAATATATATGTATTCTCTCAAACAGTCCGTTCAAAGTTTATATATAGTTCAGTCAAAAAGAAATCATAATAAATAAATTTGAAAGTATTAAGAGCCGTTGTAATTAGCTTTCTTCGTTTTGCTTGGTAAATTAAAGGGCGATGATGTATTTTAAGTTGTTAATGCATTAAGTGCTTTGAGTATGTGGTAGTTAGGTGTGGATGTGTGTATACTATCTGTGTGTATACCATGTGTGTGTGTGTGCTATGTAGCTATTGTGTGGGTATGGTGCAAGTATTAATGTGTGTACTATATAGGTGTACTATGTTTGTATGTTGTAAATAGTATTTGCTGTTTGTCTGATCTATGTGGTTGTGAATATGTGTATGTCAGTATATACTTATGTCGACATATGTATTATTTGCTTGTGTTTTATGTGTGTGTATTAAGTATGTGTTTAGGTGAGGATATATGTTGCTTTATTGTGTTTTTATGTGTATTATTTATTGGTTAGATATAAATATCTAAATTATCTGGAATGTTTGTGTGTATTTGTTAAGTATGTCTGCATGCGTATCTTATTTATTTCTAAGACTATATTTATTACTTTGCATGTTGCTTGCTTTGTGTATAAAATGTTATAAGGAATGCTTAGTGGTCAGGTGGTTTGTGCAGATATAGCTGATTTCCTACTTCTAGAGTATGTTATTTCAATTAATTTAGGAATAATTTACACATCTACATGCGTTTGATTTAGCTAAGGTAGGTTAGTAAATGATTTACATATTGGCCTAAATCGTATCTGAAAATATAGCTCAAAAAACTTCTAGATATTGAGAAGGACTTTGCTATACACTTTATTACCTGTGTGACAATAGAGTTACGTTCGAGTTAAAAAGAGGTCTGAGTAGTTGTAAGCAAGTACAATGTGTGCAACTTTGTAAAAGCTGATAGAGCTTGTGTAAAAATGTCTTTGAATGAGTTTTATTCATAATTTTACTTTTATAAAGATCACAGAATAAATACAGGTTATAAAAGTATATTTAATGTTGATGTACACCAGTGTTGCGTATATATAAATATAATTTTATAACAATTTTAGTATGTTTGTATTACACATGTCTAAAATATATGTAACCTTGAATGTGCCTGTATATATACAACAAAAAATATATATACAAACTTTATACATGTATTGTATATCCATAAGATTATATGACATAATAACTTAGGAAGTGGAGATGTGCATAACATTGATGTGCTTGTGTGTTACACATATACAAATCATAAGGTGTTAATAATATCAAGATTTATTAAATTTTGTAATAGTTTGCGTGCTTTCCTAAACAAAAAATCAAAATAATTATTTATTTGAAGCTTGTAGGTAAACTTAGCAAAAAATTATAAATATATAAAATAGATTTCTCAGTAAATTAAATTAACTATAAATTTACTAAGCTAGTTGAAATAATTGTGTATAATAATATATCCACCTTTTTGTAACATGTATACACATTTGGCACATACAATTGAATAATATGATTATATGGTGTGTGGACTATTAGATACTTACGTGTGTTATGTCTCTGTGTGGATGGTTTATTTTTATATTTCTAACTTAAGTACTTACTTTTTATGTATGCTATTTATCTGTGTATTAATATTAAACCTTTTATGTAGCGAATTTCAATGTAAGTTGATTCCTAACTATTTACTTTTTTGATTTAATCAATAAGCTAAAATTAGAGAGTAGATTTTATAATAATTGTTAATTAATCTCAAACCATGATGGAAAATTTTGATGCTAAATATTTTGTTTTAAACTCTTATAGATGATGAATTAAATACATATATATTAAACAACATGATTATGTTATAAGAAAAAATTAGTAAATTGATTGCATTTATATGGGTTTTAATATCTAATATCGATCAGGAAAGAAATCTGGCTTAAGTTTCATTTCATTTGGAGCGTACCATATATTCTAATCATAAAACAGATAAGTCAATAAACTTTTGTTCTGATTATTAAATTATTTTACCATCTATTGTATAGCTTAAAATCTTAGAATAAATATTTAGATTTATTTAGATGTATAGTTAAATTTATACTTTAACAGTTTTGTGCTTACATAAACTTAATGGTTGAGCCACATATGTTATCAATTTTTTTCTAGAATGTGATGATATGTACAAACACAAATCTATAAGGAAAATTTTCAACACGAGTCTTATATAGGAGATTCTTGATTTAAAAATATGAATTATTTGTATTTATAGAAGCTATGCATAGACTCTATTTTTAAGACGATGTGTGTCATGCGAAACTTACTTATATCAAACATTTCTACCAAATACAATTTTTAATGACTAAGTTAAATTTTTTAGAGATAAATTTTGAATATTTTATGCTAAAAAATTTAATATTAAGCCTATATTGTATATATTTGTCAGTGCATAAGGTGTTATTCAAACATATAATAGATTGTAGATTTTGAATCAGAATTACAACATATCAAGGAATTTAACATGTTACTAGCAAACATAGGTTGACTTTGTGTGTTTTATAATTCCTACATTATATACGAATATTTTAGCACACACAAGATACTTTTAGAACCCTTATATAATCTTTTATACTAACGTCAAAGAAGACTCTTATTTATGAAATCTCAAGTTGAAAAAAAAATTTGATATATTGTAAATAAAGACTTTCAAAATCTCTACATATCACATAAGAATTTTTTTAACATAATTTTAATTCTCATCTCTTCAATAACACGCATATTCTAAAAAAAGATATATGCTATAAAACTACAATGAAATTACATATTTAACCTAAATATTTTAATTGCTTTCAGTCATACATTCAAAACTCAATTGGCTTAATTATTATAAATTATAGGTATTTCAGATTCTATAGAAACAACAAAAATGGAGGTTTCTAATTATATGGCTTATGATTTGAGGAGACATGAAAGGAATCAGGATGTTCCGATGTCGTATATTCACAGTAGTTATAGTGTTGTTCCTTTGTCGATTTCTTCGTGAGTAATTATTATTTATATAAGTTTGATATAGATGCCTTATTGCAGTTAAATTGTATAATTTGCATTCGAGTAGTTTTTATATATGTTAACACGTTAGTAATGCTTTAATAGCTCTGGGTATTTATAAAATGTATTATCTTTATTTAAATTTCTTTGGGGTTGTGAAAATTAAATACTTATATTTTGACTATACATTGCTTAATAAGATCTAGAATTATGTTACATGTAAACTGCTTGTTTTGACAAGCTAAACATGTGTTGTGATACAACACTCAATTTTACTCTATATGACACAACAAGTAACATTTAAAAACCTCAAAAATAATTGTTTTGCTGATGGTTATTCATCTCACAGTTTAATGATTTATATATCAAGATATGTTGGATTTTTGATAGAAACTACACCTCTTAATATTTAGGTCTGTCATTCCATTGCACTATGCAAACTTAGACCAGTCAAATTCAAGGATACCACTCTTAGATGATTTAAATCAAATTAAGAAAAAAATCAATGAAATGAAACCGAAAGAAGGATTCAGTAGTAATTTTTAATATATTTGATACACAACCTAGAGTCTTGAATTACTTGATAGTACCAGCTTATATATGTAAATATAATCTGATTTAAGCTCATATATCACTTTGTAAAACATGATACAACTGTGTTGAAATTATTATTAAAATAAAAATTAAAAAATGTTTATATATATATATATATATAATATAGGAAATATAAAAAAACAAACCATTTTCATGAATACTCATTCGTAGATGATTTGACTATTAAGCACTACTTAGCATTTGCAACACTCCTATTCGTTACGGCAATGTGTAATTTTGATCATGGTGCTATTCCTGCGGTGTTAGGCCAAATTCAAGAGGAGTATAATTTGAGTTATATTCAACGATCCTTATTTGGATCTCTTGTTTACATGGGACTCATTATTGGCACACCCATTGCAGGTATATGAGTTTCTATTTATGGGCATTTATATCTATGATTTACATAGATATCTACCAGCTTATAGTTCACTTATAGATTAAATTTGAACACATCTTCAACACCTATAACCTGTACATTTTAGTTATAGTATTTTTTGAAATTACAAATAATTTGATTATTAAGTCACATTGATAGAAATGCTAATGAATATACACAATTTCAGAGAAAAAATTAAATTTAAATAACATATATAAACAATAAATACGAATAATTATAAATATGTACATGGTATAAATATATATATTCTAAGCAATAACTATTTGGCAATAGGTTCAATTGTCAAGAAATTACAGAATTAAAACAACAACTTTTAAAAATAATTGTAATTTCAGGTGTTTGGTTTCAATTTACAAATGTCAAATGGTTACTTATAGGAAGCATAGGCTGTTTGATCGTATCAACATTAACTCTTGCAACAGCTCAGAATTTGTTCTTCATTTATACTTCTCGTTTATTGAGTGGACTATTCCAAGTAATTATAATTTAAAAGCATATTATTTATTCGGATTTCATATTTTTTCCCTAATATGTTTAGAAAATACATTGCAAACGCAGTTCATACTATTTTATCTTTGTTAAGTATTATCAACAATACGAAGTTACCTATAATATACGTTATACACATTTGAATATAATGATTTAATAATATAATGATTTAATTTACATAAAAAGCTAGAAGCCATTTTTCAAATCATTTTGTTGCTTTAACTGCTTATGCACAAACTGTATTTATGTATATATTTGTGCGCAACTAGAAAATGCTCGCTCGTGTCCATAAATTAATGCCTAGATGCATGTAGAAGCTTTAAGTGAACTGATTTATATAATTCATTAAAATTAAGTCATTTATAGGCACGACTATGATGATTTTGAAATTATTCTATCTTATCAGTAAACACAAACTTGAATTTGATAAAAATTGATTGCTTTGATTAACGCTTTCTAATACTTCCTAGAAAAAACATACATTAGTATAGATACTATAAATTGCTTGCTATATTCGTAATGTGTAGGTTGTTAATGAAATGTTAATCCACATTATGCATTTTATTGCAGTTAGTAATTATATTGCTAATTCATATCCTACTCTCACACAAACCCTTGATACCCTAGATTTACTAACAGCTCATACGTTGCTCACACAATCTTAAAAGGGAATATGTATATATAGAAATAAATTCATCTTGCACACACACCTTGTTATATGAAAATTTTTCCTATATTAATAGTCATTTTCCATTGTATACGCTCCTGTGTGGATTGATGACATTGCACCCTCGAATTCATTAACGCGTTGGATGGCAATTTTTCAATTATTTTCAATTGTTGGCACTGTATGTGGATATTTAATTGGTGGATCTGTTGATTTGAGTCAAATTTTATATATCTCAAGTGTCCTGCCACTAGCTCCTTGGAGATATGTGTTTCTCTTGCAGGTATTCATATAATTTGTATTAAATTATGCTGTACATCATTAAATTACTCTTTATATCCATCCAATAGTTTAATGCTTTTATTTGATAGTTCTCAATAGTAAGAACCTTATAGTATTAATTTCTGCCTACTTTAAGAGCCTTTATAACTCTCAATTTATTTTTCTATTTCTTTATACAATTTTATAAAAAGTGGTGATGGTGCCAACATGTATTTCAATTGTAATTCAACTATACCCTGAATTGAAATATCTCAGGTGGCTCTCTTAGTTTCAGCGGTTTCCCTTCTGCTAACAATCCCTTCAAAATTTGTTGAATTAGTTCCACCTAATCCTCAAGCTATTGACATACATGAGTAAGCACATTTATGGAAAGCAATTGTTAGAAATTTGCATAAAGTTGCTGTAATTATATGTGAAACAAACAATCAAGACGTAGAAGAATGACTTATTTTATAATTTGTTTAAACATATGTTCTTATTCAATGATTACACACCGTATTAGGCCTTAGTATGTGCCAAGACTTTGTAACTTTGAAAAAAGTAAGCTTAGACATTCTTAAGAAAACTGAAAAATAATCCTGTTTAGACAGATACTGATGTTAGTACTGTTTGAGATACAATATATATGCCAAATTTTATTTAGAAATAGTATTTAAAACTATTTAGTATTATTAAGTAGTGCTAATAAAGTCATATAATATATAGTAACTACTAAATATTATGTGAAAACATCATTCCAGGCAAGCATCTAATTACTCACTTCAAAACGGAAATTACAAAAAAGTTTTGTCAGCTAGTCTACGTAGGGGTCTACGCCTACTAAATAATAGAGTCTATACTCTCATGGTTTTTTCTATGAGTAATTTATATTTTGTATTCACTGGTATCCTATTTTGGGCTACAGAGTATTTGGTAATTGTCCTTAATCAGCCACGAGCCATGGTAGTGCGATCTTCGTCGATCGCCTTTTTATTGGCTCCTATATTAGGGTAAAAATTCATTTATGTTGTAAATGCAAACTTCCAAATTTTGTGATTAGGCAAATATATAAAAACACAGGCCTAGATAAGCTTGATACTTGAATAAAAATCACATGTTGGATCTCAGGGTTCAATGTGAATATTTTTAATACTACTTAGCTCAGAAGTAGAGCAATGAATTTAAGTAAATTTTTAGGCAAATTCACATTTGAAATTAAGTATGTCGTGAACTTAAATTTGAAATCGATAAATTTTCATAATTCCATATTTTACAAATTCAATAGACAACCCAAAGGCTTAATGCTTTAAGCAATAACGATATATATATATATATA
>JADHZB010000499.1:0-29384 GCA_015657535.1 Nephromyces sp. MM_2019 | reverse complement strand
ACTTGTATATGTCCACGTTTAAATAAATTTTCAATGTGTGTACGTTCAGACGATGTAAACCCTTCATGAAAATAACCTATACCGCCTTTTAATGTTTCTTTTAATGTTTTCTCACGCACATCATTTATATATTCATCCATTTTTTCATCTAAAAAGAAATTTTAATATATATGTATATGTGTGTGTGCCTGTGTGTATATGTGTGTGTATGTGCATAGGTGTGTTTGTGTCTGTGTGTGTTTCTATGTGTGTGTGCATGTGATTAATATATATATATATATATATAATTTAAAAACAGGGAGTTTATATTATAAATCAAGATCAAGTGTTATGATAATATTGATCATATAAATACATAATAGATACATATATAAAACATATATATAGATAATATTTGAAATATATACCAGATGTGTGTAGGAATTGAGGAGGTGTATTATCAGCAGCAGTTTGTAATAATAAATCAATAGCTGTTAAACGACATTGTTTACGGTCTGGTGTGTAGATAATGGTTGGCCTATCAAATGCATAGTGTTTTATAGCCTGATATACAGGCTTAGACATTGCTAATAAACGTGAATTTCGATGATAAATTTCAAAACCATGCATTGAAATTTCAAGAGGGGCTGTACGTACATTTGGATTGAAATTAAAGAAACCTGTGTGTAAAAAAAAAAATTGAAAAAATAAAAATAATTTAAAGGGAAAATATGTTTGTATGTTTGGTTAAGATAGAGGGTATAAAATGAGGTACAATATGAATATATAACATGCTTTGTCTAAATAAGTATCATTTATTTCAATATAACTTATTTTATTGTATATATATAAAAATAAATATATATATGCGGGGGTATGTTATAGTATATGTGAAAAAAATTATGTATATCTCTATAGAGTGTATGTTTCAATATATATATAAAATGCGCGAATGTGTCTTGGTATATGTGTGTGTATGTATGTGTGTGTTGGTGTGTTGGTGTGTGTGTGTGTTGGTGTGTGTGTGTGTATGTATGTGTGTTTGTGTATGTGTGTGTGTGTACGTATTTTAACTCAAACTAACCATTTGTACCAGCACCAAGCCATTCACCAACATCTTTGGCGTTGGCTATCGAACAGGCCATACCAAACATTCGAATTGTTGATTGTACTTGGGCTGAAATATATTTCATACGTGATACACACACCTCTAAAGTTGAGCCTATTTCACTGTTTATTAGTTGTAATTCATCCACAATAAATAAACTTATATTTTGTAATACTTTACGGTTTTTCCATCTTCTAGAGAGATAGTCCCATTTATCAGGTGTTGTAATAACCAAATTACTTTGTTCTAATATCTATAGAGACACACACACACACATAAATATATATATAATATGTATAAGGAGTGCAATGTGTATTTATATAGTTATTACTTCAATGTATAAATTTATCGTAATATTTACAATTCAAGTGCCCTACATTTTCTTATACATCATAAGCTAAATATATAGACTATACAGATCCTAAAATAATATATATATATATATATATATATCCCTTATACAACATACATTTACACATTCAGTAATATATCAATCTACTCACTAAATCATCATATAAACCCAACACATAATATATATATATGTATATACAATACAACACCTCCCCTCACTCCCCCCACTCCCCCCACACACACTAACCATTTAATCCCCCTCTCCTCCCACCCACATACAGACAAACAAATTATATATACACATCCCTTCCCTTCCTGTTCAATTTATATACATAATTACAATATACCTTTAAATCAGTTTGCATTTCACCCGTTAATTCATTAACTGTTAAACCAAGAAATTTACCAAATTTGTGTGTGTATATACTTAATTTTTCTTTAGCAATTTTTTCATAGGGAGCTAAATAAACAGCTCTACGTATACTATCTTGTCTCATCATACGTAGTATAGCAAATTCAGCACAGATATCTTTACCAGAGGCTGGGGGTGCACAGATAAGTATATTTTCATTAGAACCATACACAGTAGAGAAAACTTGTGTCTGTATAGGGTCAAATACTTTGAATTGTGTAGTATAAAGTGCTTCAGCTTCAGGGTAACGTAAGGCTGTAACTGGTAAAGGTTGTAAATCTAATAATTCTGTGTGTGGTGGATTTTTTTCAGGTAAGATAAGGTCTTTGAAAGATACTGCAAGAGTGTATTCACTCTGTAACCAGCGATCACTTACAAGCCTAATAAATATATTGGGTGAAGGTGTCTCAAGGATAGGTACAGTGAAATTGAGTGTAAATTCAGCACCATGATCAAATTTCTTTAATATGAATACTTCATGATGTAAAATAACTTCACAATCAACGTCTTCAACGAATACCCAAAATAATTCAGAATTTGAATGGATTTCTGGATCCCAATAAAAATCAGGTGTTATATTTAATTCAATCATAAGGCATGTACGTGCAAGCGGATGTACACATGCATTTAATTCTAATCTTGGGAATGTGTGTATATATCTATGAATCAATTTTGAACCCATAGGTTGTAAACCTAAGAATTCACCAATCTGAGAAGATGATAAATCATAATAACGTGACCAAGGAAAATCCTTACTTTCAATCTTCCTTATCAACTCATCTGATATCTTCTTAAATTGTCTAAGAGGTGTCATAGTACCCCACATTCGACGATCAATCATCTTACAAAAATTAAGTAATTTCCTTGATAAATTAGCCCATTGACGTTTCAAAGAAATTTCAAATAATGCCCGCATTATACGACCCGCACTTTGCTGTACGTACACCATATCTGACATAAGCGCAAACCCTTCTAACTTCAATCGTGATATATAAGCTTGTAATAATACATTTACTTTACTGCAGCTTTCTTCCGCACTCCCTTTGACAGGTATAGGAACATTACCAATCAATTTGGCTAGTTCCATTTTTTCTTCTTCTCTAATAGGTATGTGTTTGAATTCATTAGAAAGTGAAAATAACCTAAATAATTCTATATCAGATAATGTAGGTTTAAGATATTCATTAAATACAGAAATTGTTGGGTGTTTTACATAATAATGACTTGCTACACGACCTAAGGCAGTTACTTGACAATGACCTGTACGTCGATCATACTTAATTAGGTTGTGTTTATCTAATAAGATTAGGGCGGAATGTACTAGGTCTGTCTTACGCTGTTCTAACAATTTATCCTCTTCAATTTCATTTTCACTAATGTTGTAGAGTTGTGGATTCTTCAACATACGTATATATAAATATGTGTATGCTAACCAATTTACTGCTTCTTGCCGTGTACGTACACTCCCCAATACAATTTCAGAATTCAATATATCTGGTAACATTGATATCATTTGTGATTCAACAGGGAGTTGTTGATTATTTAATGAAAGATAAAATTGTAATTCAGAATGATTCGTTATGATGATACCATGTCCTGAACTATCATATTGTGGACGACCACCTCTACCCATCATTTGCATTACATCTAATGATGATAATTCAGTCCAACACCCTTTCTCAGGTTTATAAACCTGTGTACCTTTGATTATAACTGTGTGTGCAGGTAAATTAACACCCCAAGCTAATGTAGCTGTAGATACAAGTACTTGTATATGACGATCAGCAAATAAATCTTCAACCAATTTACGATCTATACGTGGTAAACCTGCATGATGAATAGCAAAACCATAGGGTAATATCTCCTTCAAATCATTTGTTCTAGCTGTCTCTGTTGCTTCACGTTGTAAGATTTGTCGAGAGTTTGAATCTTCTTGTAGGAAGCGTGCAAGTGTGTCATTCTTGAGGGCTAAATCACGTAGAGCTCGAGCTGTTTTTGCAGTTTCTTTCCTACTGTGTACAAATATCAAAACTTGGTTTTTACCTGCATTTTCCATAACCTTTTCATAGGTTACATCATTCATTGAATTATAACGTTTTATTGCTTTCTTATCCTTTATACCAATGTATGTTTGTAACAAAGGTACAGGTCTATAATGATTACCAAAATAAAATAAGCCTACATCTGGTTTGACCCTCATAAAATGTGCAACATCTTCATAATTAGGAAGTGTAGCTGATAAACCAACCAATCTGATAAATTCTTGTGTTGTTTCAATTGTACGTATTGTGCGTGCAATAATTGCCTCTAATACAGGTCCACGTGAATCATGTAATAAATGAATTTCATCAAAAATAATGAGTCGAACAAGTTGTGTGTATGTACGCTCACCGGCCCTACGTGTAATAATATCCCATTTTTCAGGTGTAGTTACAATAATATGTGTTTCTTCAATTTGTTCACGGCTTAGGCTTACATCGCCCGTTAATTCACGTACACATAAACCAAAACACTCTAAACGTGTTGATAATGAACTCACCTGTTCTGCTACTAAAGCTTTCATTGGGGCTATATAAACAATCTTGAAATTTTTTAGATCAAATTGATTGTTTTTGAGTTGGAATTGACCCAACACATTTAATATAGTTAATAGAGCTATATTTGTTTTACCTGCTCCCGTGGGTGCACACACTAACATATTTGAATTATACTGTTCAAATGCTACAGGGTATACCTTTGTTTGAATTGCATTGAGATGTGTAAGATTTTTAAATGCAGGCTGTGACCAACTCGGTAGCTCTGAAATTGGTTTGCGTTCTTCATCCAAATCCTTTGGTTTTTGATAAGGTTGTACTATAATCTCATCGTAACTCTATATATCATATGTGTGTAAAGGGGATATAGATGTGTGGGGGGGGGGATGTGAGGTGTGTGTGAGATGTAAGGAGTGTGTGGGATTTAGGGGGTGTGTGTAATCTATGGTGAATGGGGTATACTTTTGGTGTAGATCATATATTTTGGATCGTTTATATATGTGTATGGATGTGTGTGTTTAATTCAATATTATAAACAAAATTATATATATATAATATTTGTATAAATTGTAATTATTGTGTTAGTATATAAGTGTAATCTATATTGATATATATATATATATACATATATATATATGTATACTTGTGTGTGTTATTAAAGTATTTTGAATGAAATTGTTTGTTGTTTGTATATTTGAGTTTATGTTTGAAATATAATATATTTTTGTGTGTAGAAAAAATATATCGCATACTGATTATTCTCACTATTCTTAACATGTGTGTAAATTGATTGTTTTAGACTACTAACCTTTTTTTCTATACGTTGTGAGCCGTCTGGTAAATGCACACGTGTGTTAGACATAAGGTGATCACCCTCTGTAAATTGTATGCTCTCAAGGTCAATATAACGACTAGGTTTTAATTTATCAATTTCCTCAGTAATTTCATGGCCTATTGTCCCATCATATGTATCCTGTTTACACACACACACAAACACATTTATACCAATATACAGATATATATATATATATATATATATGTGTATATATATGTATATGTAGATAAGTATAAGTATACATGTAGACCTATGTATATATATCTGTATGCGTATATATGTATGTATATATGTGTGTGTATATAAAGGTGTGTGTTTGCGTGGTAAATACCTTATCCTTATTTCCATTTTCATTAATTTTTGATTTGGCTGTTAGAGTAGCCGCCTCAATTCGAACACTTCGAGCTAACTCTTCTTCTCTGCTAACCCTAGAGTTTACACTTTGGAGTTCTTCTAAAACATATTGACCTTCATCAGTCATTCTCATTTGTTTTAGTATATTCTAAATACACACATACACACACACACACAAACAAAATAAATTTATAAGGCTACACATGTGATTATTAAATATGTAGTGACTTAGTAAAGATACACACACTGCTCACAAGTAAATAAAAATGTCAAGTCGAATATATACATATTATAATGAGTACCCTATATAAAACTATATATATATATATATATATAGTTTTGAGTTTTTGAATAGTATATATGTAATATATTCATATACATCCAGATTATATTACACACACAACATCACAATTAGATACACCCAAACATATAAAAACACAAAAAACTATATAATAAGCAAACCTCCTTTTCTTCTGCAGTTTGTGCTTGGCCTAAACGGGTACAATAGTAAATTTTCCACCTGTAATTATACACGCATTACAAAGTATGTGTATGTATAAACATATACATACATATATATACTCTATATACATACATATATAGGAACATACATACACACACCCTCTTCTTATCCCCCATATCACACAGCACACCCCATACCACACAGCACACCCCATATCACACAGCACACCCCATATCACACACACACTACATACCCTATATCACGCACACAATATATACCATATATCACAAACACACATTACACCCCATATCACACACACATTATACTCCATATCACACACACACTACACACCCTATACACCCTATACACCACACAGTACATATATTCCCTATTCCACATCAGTGTATGTACACACCTATTTATTCTAATTTTTTTTGCAAATTCAAAATTTTCATATTTTAAAATTAACATTAGTTTATTTTCACATTCTTGAATATCTGGAATTGTTAAAATTGATAAAATTTCAACTTCTGTTGCAACGGCCATATTACTATCTCCATAAATTGCTAGTAATTCTCTCTGTAACCAATGTGAGTCAATTTTTGAAATATCTAACACATATTTATCTGTTCCTGTTGTAACATCTTCATCTCCTTGTAACTTTCTTGAGGCCAGATACTACACACAAATATATTCACACACATATATATTTACACACACACACACACAAAACATATTTACACACATACAAACATAAGAAATATTTACACACATATACACACAAAAATTATTTACACACATTTACACACAAAAGTATTATACATATACACATGTAAGGAAAAGTGTATAAAATGGATATAGACATACAAATATGAACATATATTATACATACATATATACACACATGCATACACACATATATACACATATATAGAAACATATATACACACAATTACACAGACATACAACAAAAGAAATATACACACAAAATTAAAAATGGTTAAAATGTATGATTGTATTGATGGGGGAATCATTAGATTATACATTAAAATGTATATACAATATAACATAGTATCAAATATTTCTTAGATGTATATACACTATGGGTGTATGTATGTTCTGTAGGTCTGCGTGTGTATGTGTGTGCACTATGTGAAGATATATATATATATATATATATATATATGTGCGTGTAACGCATACATTTGATTCTTTAGCTCCATTGTTAAATTGATCAGTATCAGAGTTCTCATCACTCTCTGAATCTGATAAACTATATTCACTATGCTCGAGATCATTGTCAAATACAAGACCTACACCTGTAGTGTCATCTGCGTCTTCTGTTAGTATACACAAACACACACACAGAGATGTGTATATAAATAGAAATTGGTGATTAATATCACGCACACACAAATATACATACACACACACAGATATACATGCACACACACAAATATACATGCACACACAAATACATATGCAAAACAAGACATAAAACACAACACACACACAATACATATGCACAACAATACACATATACATAAAATACACATACATACAAAATCTATATGCACAAAAATACAGAAAACACAACACACACACACATACGTATATATAAATAAACACAACAAGACACACACAAACAGCAATAAACACACACAAGACACATACACATACACAACAAGACACACACAACAAGACACACACAAACAGCAATAAACACACACAACAAGACACACACACACACACACAAACACACACACACACACACACACACACATACATACACATACACACACACACATACACATACACATACACATACACACACACACACATACACATACACACACACACATACACATACACATACACATACACACACACACACACACACATACACACACACATACACATACACACACACACACATATATATACACACACACACACACCTTTTAAATTTGTATGATCTTTAATCCCTTTGTCATAATCGGTGATTTTTTTTGACAATTGTAAGAGTGTTGTAAAAAGTTGATCGTCGATTGAGCCAAGAACTTCTTCACAATTTTTCTTTTTCTCTGTATCCTGTGTGTATATAAGAATTAATAAATGAATGTTTACACACATGATTATGGGGTGTGTAATGTGTGGGTTAAGCGATTTATAGGTACTGTGTGTGTATATATAATTATCAATGTGTGTGTATATATAATTATCAATGTGTGTGTATATATAATTATCAATGTGTGTGTATATATAGATGTGTGTATAAATATAGGTGTGTGTAGATATATTTGGTTGTATGTATATATCCCAATAAATGTGTGTATGTATATCCAAATTTGTGTCTGTGTATATCCAAAACTGTGTGTGTGTATATCCAAATCTGTGTGTGTATCCCAATAATGTGTGGGTCCCAATAATGTGTGTATATATCCCAATAATGTGTGCATGTATCCCAATAAATGTGTGTATTTGTAACCTTTATATTATCAGTTTTAAGGGCAGCTAAGGTTTCATCAGCAGCTCCTTTAAGTGCTTCATCAGGCAGGTCACCCATCAGCCTTTGAAGTTTATTTAAAATTTGTTCGTAAATTTCTCGTGTAATGGATAGAGTTGGTTTGTATGTTGCACTCTCTGTAACATCCATATTAAGGACTGTTGAACCTTTTGCTACATCCTGTTGTGTGTAAGATTAAAATGTGTAAATGAATGTGTGGGGGATGTAGGGTAAGTTTGCGTGATTTAAATGGTGTATTTAATGATATAGGGTAAGTGTGTGTGATTTGAGTGGTGTATAGAATGATATAGGGTATATGTGTGTGATTTAAATGGTGTATTTAATGATATAGGGTAAGTGTGTGTGATTTGAGTGGTGTATAGAATGATATAGGGTATATATGTGTGATTTGAGTGGAGTATAGAATGATATAGGGTATGTGTGTGTGATTTGAGTGGAGTATAGAATGATCTAGAACGTGTGTGTAATTAGAGCAGTGTATGTATACATAGTGTAGCTTCTAGGAAAGTTGTCTTATATGACTAATGTAGGTACATCTTGATACAATCAGATAGGAAAGCACATATAATAAGTAACCATTCATTTGTGTGTAAATGCGTATAAATCATAATTTATTCATTTAAGATTAATATAATGTTTAATAAGAATCAGAAACATCCCGAGACCCTAGTGTGTATACTAAATCCTAAATTTGCCATTTTCTACACATAAATTTCAAGAATGTGTACTTACTATTCGAGATTTCTTTCGCTTTTGTTTCATCTCAATAATATTGTTTCGTTTGTGTGTAGCTTTATCATCCATTAATTCCTTTGGTTTTTCATAGACCACCTTATCTCCCATACTGTAAATAATACGGCCAGTGAGTGGCTCAGGCTCACCGGTTGGCTCAGAGTGTGTTGAGCCAGTGTGCAATCCCGATATAACCAAATTAGAGTTCTGTACAAATGGAAATGTGTATATGTGTGTAGGTGTGGGTGTGTGCGTAGGTGTGTGTGTATGGGTATAGGTGGGTGGGTGTAGGTGTGTGTGTAAGTGTTTGTGTGTGATTGGGTAGGTGTGTTTGTGTAGATGTTTGGGTGTGTGTGCGTGTGTGTTTGTGTATATATGAGTGTGTGTATGTTTGTGTGTGTGTATGTGTATAAGGGGAGATGTTGGAAGAGGTTATTGGACTGGGATGTGTGTTGATGGGGGAGTGGGTAGGATGGATGAATGGGTGTTGAGAGTGTGTTAAAGGGGGGAACAGCAGTGTGTGTGCGAGAGTTAGGTGGATAAATATGATAATTAAGTTTGGAATCAATTGTGTTAAATGTGTATTAATTAGCATGAATAAGTAATCCATTTGTAACATATAATATTTGTAAGTAGAGTGATCAGGGTGTTTATACTACTGGTTGTAAAGAGTATTCGGATAGAGTATTAAGATGATTGGTTAAAAGTGTTTCGATGTGTATTAGGAGGTATATGCTTGTTTATCTATCTGTGTGTGTGTGTGTGTTTAGGGTGTAAACTCAAGTATCTAGAAGGTTCAATGTATCTATGATGTGTATCATCAGTGTGTCTGCTAGTAAGGTGTATATGTGTTTGACTAAAGGGGGAGTCTGTTATAAAGGGGGGGATGTGTTGTAGGAGGGTGGGGGGGGGGAGGTTATTAAGATATGTAATTGTTATTAAGGGGGGTGACTGTGTGATTAAGGGATCTGTTTGTGTAGTTAAGGGATGTGTATGTGTGATTAAGGGGTGTGTGTATAAGAGTTTGGAGTCTGTCCTAGTTATCCATACTTTCAAAAGCTGAATATTCATAGTAATTATTTGTATAATATGTATATTGCATACCTTTCCATACTCATATTGTTGAAATTGAAGATGTGATTCCGCCATATTGGATATAAAGGAGGATTAACTGTGAGTATATATATCTGAGTGTGCTTGCGGCTATCTCTGTAAGATGAGCTGCGATGGTATTTTGAATAAATTACTCTCAAATTGTGTTTAAGAGGTTTAACTGTTTAAAATAATAAAAGTATTAGTGATATGATGTTCTTACAATACAAATGTGTATAGTAAGGTGAGTAAGAGGGCTAAGAAGGAGGGTTGTTAGAGTAGGTCATCTAGTGTGTGTGGATGGGTGTGTGAATAATGAGGGTTGATGATATAAAATCGAGTTAGTGTGTAACTAATGGGTTATCTGATTGGCTTGAAAAGAGTAAATGGGGATCAAAGAAGGGTAAAGGGGAAGGGAGTTTGTATACAAACTAGATCATGTGTATTATATAGTAGATAGTTGTAGGTATTGGTAAGTAGTCGCCGTGTGTATATTATGATTATGAAAAGGTAATCTTCATATACACAAAACAATTTATTTTGTACTGTGGAATAAATTATTTCAAAATAAATGATATTGTATGTCTAAAGTATTTAGATTGTTGTCTTGGTGTGGGTGTTAAGTTAACAGGCCGACTGAGCTCCCATAGTATTAGTCATTTACTTAGAAAATATGTAAAGCCGTTTGTTTAGTTATATATATATGTATATATTTACATCAGGCGGTTTGCCACTGTGAGATAAAGTGTGTAGGTGTTTGTGTGTATAGTGGGTTGGGCCTATAAAACTCTACACTCCTCAACATACTAGAAACGTGACTATTTTTAATTTTGTGTGGATGTGAGTGCTTGATTGCTAAATTTTGCTTATCAAATATAATTAACTATTTGGGATGAACACTAGGCTAAGGTTTATGTGTATTTATTTTTAACAGTGTGTGTTTTGTAGTACACAAGAGGGTGAGATACATTATATTGTATGTTTTAGTGCACATACATATGCTTTTATTGGGGGGGGGAGAAGAGAAGGATATGTGTGTGTGTAAATAGAAATGTGTGTGTGTATGCATAGGGATTGGTGTGTCTAAAGGAATAGGGAAATGTGTGCGTGTGAATAGTCATACCAGCCTGCTTATGAATGATGTGAGTATATGTATGTGCATGTATACACATGGTTGTAAGTAAATAGATGTATAAGTGTTTAAACATGTGGGAGTATATATATTATAGCTAATTATAAAAATATAATATTATAAATATTGAGAGCCATTTCAAAAAAATTTTTTGTAAATAATGTATAAATAATCAATTACAAAAGTGTATTCATATTACATAAATTTGCAATTAAATTAAGTAATAAATAGAAAACAAGTAAAACAAAATCTTGGTTAAATAATGAAAAAAATTTTGCTAATGAGTTTCATTGAATTAACAAAACTATCAATAGCAATCACATTTTTTACCAGTTTATTTATTTGAACTAGCTTACTCCTTTAGTTGTAAATTACTTAGTTTTTTAAAACATGTGCCAATAATGACAAATTAAATGCAAATTGCATAGGTCAGTTAAAGTACTCGCAATTTTACTATTTTAAGTGTTTGTGTGTCATTTATCATTTAATTATACTATTTGACCAAATTTATTTCGATATGTTGTATTAGAAATTCTTTTTATGATTGATTAAGTATGAGGAATCTGTTTCTACCTATTGTTACAGGATGATTTTAATATTATATAGTAATATGCAAATGTGAAGTAAATCAACAATATATTTAGAACAATAGTCAATTGAAAATAAAGAGGAATTTAATAAATAAAATAGATGAATAGTAATAAAAGAGGAAAAGGTCCTATTAAAATGACTAAAGCTTCACTATTTTAATTTGGCTCCTATAAATGGTGTAATCAATTACTGCAAGTATTATATACATACGTTTTTAGAAAAATCAAACTAAATAAAGCTGACTTTACATAATTGTTGATGTTTTTTTTTAACTTAGCAAGTGTCCTCTTACCCTAGATACTACTAAAGCCCACTCAAACTCGAAAAGTTACACTAAATTAAATGTCCTATAACTATTTATAAAGATGACAAAGTTTCTAGTCTTGTTAGAATTTTCAATCTGATAGTCAATGAATGTTTCATACAAATGTGAAATTATATCGAAATTTTTGTGGTGTAAACATTGCTTAAAATGTTTAATTTAAGTCTTTTTCCTTGTATATTAAGAATGACTGTAAATTTAAATTTGTTCTAATAGTGAAAATTACCGCTTTTCTGTAATTCTAAATTTTTTTTGTTACAAAATTAAAGAACAGTTCATTATATAGAATAACAAAACAATCAAAAAATAAATGTATTGATTGACCCTCAACATAAGTAGTTTTCCATTAAAAAAATAATGAATTTAAATTTAAATTCTTTTAACATGCTGACCATCATATTGTAAATACAAAAATGAAAAATTTTTTATTTATCAAAATTCTAAATATCAGATCCTAGGTCTGATTGCTTTCAAGTGATAAAAAAATTATTATCTATATTGATTATTAACGAATGTTTACAAAGAAAAACTTAGTTAGGATTTTTAAATCTAATCAAGAACAACTATGTTTATTCATGTTTATCTATTTCAAACAGTTTTGTCAGTTTTCATAGGTATATTTTATTTATAGTATGTAACAAGAGCATAGTATTTAGACTACTGTATGAGATATATTTGTAGTTAGAATAAACATAGTGAATGAATCAACATCATTCTGGATGAAAGAAACTGGAATTGAACCACGAAATTTTTTATCTAAAAATCTGGCTCATTCTCCAACTATTAACAACCTAAATAAATTCCATAAGGACGAGGTTGTTTTATTTGATACTCAACATGAGCGGTCAATTAATGAATCGCAACCAAGTCCTGAAATTTTCTTATCAAAAGTCACACAAATTAGATCTTTGAAAAAGGCTAGAGATGTATCTTTAAAGAAGGAATTTATCGATACTCTGGCAGCAACTACTGGGGCTTTAATTGCAACTGTAATTGTTTACCCTTTCGACAACATCCGAGTTCGAATTTCACTATCTAAAACAAATATTGGTACCATTGATCTTATTAAAGAAGTTATTAGAAAGGAAGGTATTCAAGGTCTCTATAAAGGTTTACGTAGTGCATTAATTGGTGTAGTAATATCCTGGGGTATTTATCACGGATCGTTTAATATTCTCAAGTTTGGAGCTAGGAATAAGTAAGTAAAATATCAAATAATTTAATGAAAAACCATAAAAGTACAAAGACTTTCATTCCTGAGAATTCCACTAAGATTGTCCAATCTTGTGAACTAGGAAATTTTACTAATAATAATGTCTAACACATATAAAGTAAATATGATTTAGCAGCGTTCATTCTAAATAATATTCAATAATTAAATATCCAATTATTTTCGATTCATATTGCCCATCAATACAGGAGAATTGCAAAACTTGGTAGTATCTATCTTTTTATAGCTAATTTGGCATCTGTACTATTATCTGTATTTCTAAGCAATCCAGGTAATAAAGAAACAGGCTTAATAGTCTAAATTAAAATTTATATTTGTAAAATTACCTGACAATTTCTATTTTTGGTAAACTCTTAAATCCATATATATTTTAGTATGGATCGTTAACACAAGGAGGAGCACAGAAAGCTCAACATCTTCAACCAATGTAAGCCTATTTTATAGATAAAAAATGAATTCAACATATTTTATCAAAGAACTTTTATATTCTAAATGTTTGACTTATTATATAATCCCAACTAAGAATAAAGCATCAAAGTATTTTAATTAGATAAGTTGAAAATTGTCTATGAACTTAAATCTTATAAGCTAAAGTAATTACCTAGTTGATACTTAATAAATATTCAATATTAATTAGCTAAATTTAATTTTGCAAAATGGATTGTTTTTGTAAAAAAAATTTCCACTTATTAGCTCATACTTAGTTATATCAAACACTACACTTAAAAACTTTAAATACCAAACTTACATATTTGTTATATAAGTGGCTTAGCTAAGTCTCTTGGTAGCAAAGATAATAACCTCATAGGTCATGAATTCACATTAGACAGTGCTAGTTTCTCATATATCTTAAATGTCGTATCTATTATAATTTAGGGATTATGTTTAAGGATTGCTGAAATTTATGAAAAGGAAGGATTTAAAGGGCTGTTTTCAGGTAATTTTATTGAGTTTGGCTCATTTTAATCATTTTGACGTGCTATTGACATGCCATTCACAAATGTTGGCACATATTACACATCTTTATCAATCTTAGCTTGTCTAAAATGTTTCCAAATTGATATGAATAATCATATTTTAGTGTTGATTTAAAAATTCATGCATATCTATTAGATCCATTTTGATTAAAACCAACATATGATAAGATGGATTTTAAAATTTACATTCAGGTTTCACACCTTCTTTATTCCTGAGTTTCACACCTGCCATACAATTCATCTTATTGCACCATTTCAAGAGCTTATTTCTAACATGGAAAAAGGTAACTTTTAGCTTGTTATGATTCATTCCAATTGTTGTAAAATAAAATAGCAAATCATTCTAATCCATGATACAAAAATGAAAAACAGACCAATTTGTTAGAGTCTCGTCAGACAATTATATATCCTAGAACCATTAAAAACAATATCATTTATTTATTTATAAGTTCAAATAATATATTAAGGTTGTATTAATTCTAAATTATTCGTATTATTCAAACAAACTATAAAAATTTATTTATTTTTGTTATACAGTTGAAAGGAAAAGTTAAGCCTTACATTAGGCCAAACCCTATTGCTCAAAATGGAAACAAGTTTTACAGACACAATAAAACTCCACCAAATTTTACAGAAAACAGGACTAAACTCGAAATTAGCCCCGCTGAGTATATGATCCTAGGTATATTTATTTATTTTATATTTATTAGAACACCCCATATATAATCTTAGCTCATTCTCAATAAGCTTATTATACCTGACTTTTCCAAAATAAATGAAATTAGTATTTAAGCTACCCGAGTATTCAAAGCTTTAGAATTTAGATAAAACATCTTGAATTAAACTTTTTCAAAAGCGATCGAAAATACATATATTATGTGTGTTTAACAGGTTTAATTGCCAAGGTTTTGGTCAATTTTATGTTTTATCCTTATAGAGTAAGTGGATGCGTTGATTGTTAATTAAATTGTTTTACACTTAGTCTTTATTTTTACGCCTTTATTGACTATGAAAACAAATGATTAAAACAACTTCACAGAAACAAGCGCCCTAAAAATCATAAGCACTACAGCTCAAACATCAATATCAACAATTATAGATTATTGAAAATTTATTTCCTTAATCCACTGCTATTACTTATTATTTCCTATTGTGTTGTTTAGCTAATAAAAGCACGTCTTCAAAGCAAGTCCGCTCAATTCTATTCTAAAAGAGGTAAGAGAGATCTTTTACATTTTCGATACAAATTTGTATACATTTTAATTGTAAAATCGTGGTGTGGTCTATTTAGCTATTTCCTAGACCAAAATTTCATAAATATTATGTAGTGTCTCTTAAGCATAAGATCAATGCTTTCCCGTATGATGAGACCTTTAAAAAAATTTGATTCAGATTTAATCTAAAAATATGTTGTTACAATATTCTTTCAAATATATATATGCATGTGATTTTGTAAGTTTAAGATAAAGCTTATTAATGATAATTAACTGTTTTGAATTATGATATAGATTGAAATGTAGAAACATATCTTAATTGACAAAACATTTTACAGAGACTTATCCTGTATATTTATATAAATATTCCAAAATACTTTATATGATATTATAAACATATTGTATCAAACTTGGCAGGAAATACTTATTCTAAGTTATAATACACTATGAAAATTACTTTGTCCTTTGATTCAGATCAATGGAGATATATATTTCATATCCTCGAAAAGGAGGGGATTAAAGGTTATTTTCGAGGAGCAACATCAAAATTAGTTGCTGATGGCCTCTCAACAGCTATAATGTTACTTATTTACAGACATTTGTTAAGGTTTTTTAATCTTGTTTTTGATAAAATTCATAAAAAGTAAAGCTATGTGATTCCTCTCCTAATAAGAATCAGACGATTATCTAATTAATCACTTACTACATTTTAAATTAAAATAGCTAATGTTACAACATAAATTCTTTCAAATTGAAAATAATATATTTTGTATAAACAAACTACTACATTTTTACACATGTCAAAATCTATTTTCAATTAGCTACTTGATATTTGAAGGATTCCCGAGTTTTTGAGGTCGATTATAAATATGATATACACCATTACTCTACGTTACCCAAAAAAAATTTCCTTATAGGGAGTATAAATTGTGACAAAATGAGTAATATGCCGTAATTAAGTATAGTCTGTTAATAAACGCTCTTGTCGAAACTCCTTGAGAACATAGGAATGAATGTATACTGACAAGAATCATTTAGGCAAATTTAGTAAATTTGACATATATTTATATATATACATACACAAAAATGTATTTAATGATCTCTATACACTTGTATTTACATTTTTCCTGACTTGAATAATGATTTAAGCTCTGCTTTCTCTTTTGTTTACAATTGTAATTTTGATAACATTTAATGCAATAAAATCATAAAGTAAACAAAGTGCCCTTGAGCTTAATTTGACAATGAAGATAATAAATCTGTAGTCTCGACTGATATATTCTAAAACAAATAAAAACAATTCAGTCATATGTTAATATAATAGCTAAATTTTACCAAAGCAATTGAACCACACTTCTATTGACGAGGCATAGCTACATTACTTTTATGTGATGTGGAAATTCCAACATATACCATGGGTGGGTGATGAATCTTTTTCTCCTAACCATGCTTCTTTAATCTTACAAACACAACATCTAAATATACTTTTTGATTGCCCATTCCACTGGGCCCTATCTTATCCCACACCTGACGAATCAGCTATACCTCCCCTTGAGAAATTGCCTAGTAACATCCATATTATACTCATTTCTAGTCCTGAAGGATTATATGGACTCCCTTACCTTGCACACTCATTAGATTTGAGCAACACCACAATTCTCACAACCTCACCAGTCCTTCAAGGCGCCTTGCCCTATCTATCAGCACTACAGAAGCTTGGTTTACAACCACCGATACGAATATACACTGATCTTAATTCCCCCACATTATTACCCGAACCCCTAATTTACCACGAACTCTTCTTACCAACGATCGACTCTCTGAAACAACAGAAACTCCCGCTTGATGACAACCCTACAGCTTCTCAGCTAATACCCTCGAAGAAAAATGACTCGTCTCAAAATAGTTTTCAATTCCCTACCCCATTTGTTGTGAAAATTCAAACACTTTCCTATAATGAGGTATTTCAGTATCTGCAACATCAACCTGATTCACTAAGCTCACCAATCTCTATAAGCCCACATAGCAGTGGTTATTGTATAGGGGGCTGTTATTGGTCCTTAAAAATGTCTTCTGGTGAGCGGAGCATATTCCTAGGCCCACATAGCGTTGATGAATTGCGATACCCTCTCACATTAGATCAAGATTACCTAAAGCCAGCAGATAACCTTTGTTTCTATGACCCAATGGTTTTTAACAAAAATTTTGAGAATTTCCAAAAGAAGAACGACTCCTCAAAGCCAGAGCCAATCTTAGATCATGGCTTGACACAAGGTGCTCTTGAGCTCTCAAAGATAATCGAAAGTATATGTGACTATGCTGGACAAGGACGATCTATATTAATACCTTTGGATTGGAGCTATATTCAGTTTCTTGAGATTATTGAGGAACTTTACACTCACCTTTCTACCAAAATCTCCATCGATAGACATTTACCTATTTTTTGTGCCTCACCTGGTTGCAAATCATTTTTCAACAGCCTTGATTCATCTGCAGAGTGGCTATGTCCCCTTAGAAAAGAGAAGGCTTTGTCAAAATCACCTGAAAGCGGTTTTATCATCAGCCAGATGATCCAGACAAACAGTTTAATCTTATGTGATTCCCTAGATGAATTAGGAGCACACTTCCGTGAACCTTGTATCTTGTTTTTATCTCCACTTTTAGATACAAACGTAACGCCTTATCTTAACCCAGTTGACATTCAAGAACAAAGGTTTATGCAAGATTGGATTAAAAGTGCAAATCACACAATTTTGATGATTGAAGATCCATCATTCGTGCAAATTTACAAATCAAGAATTGACAATGCTAGAATCATCGATTTAATACCTAATATGGCCCATATCGAAGAGCAATATATCAAAAAACAATTTAACGAACCACTTGTTAACCCTAACATTAAAAAAATGAAACTTGAATCAAAAAGGGAACACATTGAACCACAAAAATCACAATTTGAAATGATGAGGTTTACTATACAGCCTAGCCTAATAGAGATATTAGATATAATTCGAAAAGTTAAGCCTTCATGTTTGCTTCTCCCTCAAGATTACCTATCAGACATACAAAACTTCGTTAAGCTAAGGACATACACGTCTGACTCACAATCCACAAGCTTTATACTAGATGAATCAATTCTTTACCCACTCTTACCCAGCATCACTATAACTCTAACCAACATTGAAAAGGTTCCTTCAACTGTTCCCCTTGCATATCGTACCTTAGTTAAGGATTCCCAGACAGCTCAGCTTCAACTAGAAAGTCTTAATGAATTAGAAGGGGGGAAATATATCCCGGGTCCTACTTCTACCTTATGTAAGAACATTGTCACCAGAATGAAAGCTAGATCGATTAAATTAGATTAATACATTCAGACATTTTGTGTTAGGGTTTTTCATTTCTTTCTGACATGTTTATGACGCTATGATACTATAAATACCATAACTACTGCAATACAATCTTACATTTTTTTCATTTTAAACTTAGACAACATATTCTTACTAATGATCTCATTTTACGACCAAACACTGCTTTAAAACCACTTTTTACATCTTATTAGTGCTTATTTAAGCTTTTCTTAAACAAGGCTTTATATGAATTTCAAAACTTTGTTACCAGATGCTAACTTATTTCAATCGATGTATCTTCGTTCTAATCCGAATGATGGTTTGACACTTGAAATTCCAGGAAGCTCAAGAGAACCGGCTAATTTAAATCTACCTTTTAGCAAACCAAACATAAGTGAATTTATTTCTATGTGCCAAAAACGAGGATGGGCTATTTACCCCGAGCAAAGCTACCCCGATAAACATCCCGATCACTGGGTACTACCAGACTTGCATGCTAAAGTACATATCACAGATGGCCTAACTGATATTGAATGTAATTATAGAGAACAGCGGAAACAGCTTTCGGACGCTATAAAAAGCCTTCTTTCATTTTATTGAACATTAATACTTTTGGTTTTGAAAATTCCGGCAGCCTTAAAAGTCACAATTATTTTTATTATTTTTTATTAATATAATCTTTTAAAAACTTTGCTCAGTTCAATTAATTCTCTGTAGCTACACTAACGGATATGGCCTTGTTTATCACTTAGAGTAATAATTTTCCAAAGCGAGATACAACTGGCGATGCATGAATGTATATATTTGAAGTGAGAACTTGAAAACTAAAATTTTAGGATCATTATATTAGATGTAAATACAATTGACTATTTTAAGCATGCTAGATTGCTTTGCATAGCAAAGGACTATTTATAATACTTTGATACTTTGCTAACTAGAAACATACAATGGATAAGCTTAATTTTAGCAGTTGGATTTACAGTAGTTCCTTAGTGGGATTTAATTTCTCCAATGTGAATATTACTTTATTTGAGTTGTATTTATGTTCTGCTTTCATATTATAATTAAGAGTATAAAAAATCTGTTGCATAAGATTAAAATTGATCTTAACAAGAGTGCTGTAGCTAGAACTGTTATGATTTCTAGTAAAAATCTGTGATCTTAAGCAAATTATGGGATTTAAAGTAGTTAGTTAGTAACTTTCAACAGTTAATTATGTGTTTTTGGCTATCAGATTTAATACACATTGAAACAAAATTTTTAATAAAGTCAATTTAATTGTCTGAGAAAACAAGAATTTATTGGTTTTTTCTATTAACTGCTTTGTAAGTCATCCAACGAAAAGGGGTGTAAAAATGTTGACCTTGTGTAGGACAACTCTCGTCAAACATGAACAAGTAATTATTGCTAGGGATCTGATTCTGTGGAACAGGATCATTATTGAATCTTGTGTTATTTGAATCTAAAATTTGAAGCTCGGGGGTTGAACCACACCATATTGTGTCGAGATTATGGCACGATTTTGGTAGGTTGATAAGTGGTCCTGGTAACAATAAATTATCTAAATTTGAGTAAACATACATATAGAAAAAATTATTAACTTGGAGAAATAGGTTGGTAAGAAAATAACCATAAATAATATTTGGCAAGTATTTTTGAGTTGAGAAGTCCAAAAAGGTTTAATCTCAAGTCACTAGAGTTAATCACATGAAAGAATTTCAGTTAATAACCTCTTGATAGCAGTGAAGATTTGAGAGAATGCTTTTTTGAAAATTTATTCCGATTAGAGCTAAGATACATATGGTTATTGTTTTTCAGATTTTCTTTTATGACATCATAAGATCGCTTTCTTTTGAATGTGGAGGTGTTAGGATCTGGGAAATCAGTTAAGCTTGATGAACCGGATGGCTGCTGAGGTTCTTGGACTTGCACATCATCTGTGTTATTTCTTAAATTGGTTTCTATTAACTCTTTAATTTCAGGGCCAAACTTCTTTGTGGCTTCATACAAGGCTTTCATGGTGTTGGGAATTATTGTCGCTGTCACATAGGTTGTAACCCAATCAGGCAATGGTACTCTATTTAAGGTAATAATGAGTTAGTGTATTTTGTTTTTGATAGCAGTAGATTTTGGGTGAGATGTAATAATAAAGGGAAAGGCTTAAATATACTAACCGAGAATCGTCGTAATGGTAGAGGATGTACTCCAACCCATCTTCATGGATATTTTTACTTGGGTTGGTTGGATATAATGAAAGAGTGGACTTATACTCTTCAATTCTTAGGTACTTTTTGTATTCAGGGCATTCTGGATGAGACATGGCCTCCTGTACGCTTAAAATCGCGTTTTCACCAGGGAAGAATTCTATCCTGCGTATATATACAAAATCTCTGCCTTGTAGGGGCCAGGGTAACTTGAATGCCCAGTAAATTATTTCTTCAATTCTCCATTTATTTGGAGGCCTAAGTTTTGTAGATGAGTCATTTGGTGGCTTATTGACTTGCCCCTGGACATCAGTGTTCAATTGATTGTGTTTATGAATGGGTTTGTATGTTGTAGAAGGTTGCAAGAGTTGGTAGATATCCTGATATAAGGATGGTATATTTCTTATAGAAAAAAATGATTTATGGTCTTTCAAATCAATGACAGAGGTCAATGAGTTCGTGTTTACTCTATTATGTTTAACAAAACTTCTATTCTTAATATCCAGAGGGTCTACTGTAATTGTGTTAAGAGTGTTTGAATTGTTTCTGGGGTGCATAGAAATCTCAGATTTGTTTGGGGTAAAAGGTGTCGTGGGTGGGAAAGTTAGGCTTTCATTTTGATCTGATATGATGTAAGAGTCAATTGCCCTCACTTCAGCTATGTTTTGGTCCCATCTCTGCCGGAATGATATGTCGTTCATAGTGAAGTTATACACGCTTACCGAAACATCTTCAAAGCTTCCTTTTGCAATGTATTCGTATGAAGTCTTACCTGAGAGTAAGATATAGAATATAAAAGGTGAGATTAATAGATTTCAGAGTAAAAATGATTATAAGTTTAAAATATATACATGAAGTTTCCCAAATTTATTTTAAAATAAAAATCATATTTATGAGGCAAGAGGTTGTTGTTAGATGTATCACTGGATATATTGTCTTGACATTATCAATTCAACAGAATCAAAAATAGAACGTAAGTTAAAGTTTTGTGTATCCAAATAGGTATGAAAAATGATCAAGATAAACCTTCGATACGTCTCCTCCAAAGTGAAAATTCATCAGAGGTGTGTATGATCTCCCAGTCAGTCAATTTTATTTTGTTAGCTCTTATAGATTCACAAAATTCAAATTCTATATTAAGTCGCTGGTTAGATAAAAGTGCTGGCCTACTCAAATTTTCATTTTTTATTTGATTTACTTCAACCTGAAAAATCAGTGAAAATCAATTTGCTATAAATTGTTATGAAATGAATAATTGGTATCGACATTATGCCTAAGTTTGTTCTTCAGATAGAATTTAAAAGCTAGCACAATTACGCAAACACTTACACCCACCCACTCAAAATGTTAAGAGCACTCATTTGTTGAATGTTGTGCATATATAAACGCAAAAATTCTAGGTACACACACTCAACCTTAAAACGTCCTAGACATACACATAAGGCATATGATACATACACATTCTTAGAGGCATACACTTTAAGTTTCACACACAGATTTCTATCCATACAGACAAAGCTCCCTATTGACACACACATTTTAAGCTAAATTCGGCATGATGATTATTTGTCCTACGGGATGTGCAGCAATTAATTTTGGACAAATTTACTTTTTTGATACTATCTACACTGTTCATGAACCTATATACATACACGTATGAGTTAATATTTGGCCAGCGGCCTACCTTTGGTGTCGGTTGATGAATAGATTGGATTGGAAGTGGGTAATATATAAGCAACAAGCAGAAGTTTAGGGAAATGATTCTATGAGGGTTTGTAGCCCGTCTGTCGCTTACCCAAGGGGATCGCATGTTTGTAGGGGGGACATTGAGGAGGAAGATATACTTACAACTCTTCCCAAAGTAATTAGTTGATTAAGGGAAGTGGATATCTCTCCTCTTTGTGTAGTTAATGCTCAGCAGAGGGAGTAATCTTATTCATTTAGAGAAGGGAAAGTTAAGAAAAGTTAAGATAGAGGAGAGTTTACTTACAACAATTTCAGTTGCAGAAATTGAAGAAAATTATACACAGCTAGCTAGATTTATGAGTTAGAAGAGTGTAATGTGCGATTGTACATATTGGGTAGTGTGTAAAAGTGTCTACATGTCGGTGTAATTGACCTAGTACGTGTGTTCATCTGTGATGAATAAATAATTTAATGTGTGTGGATGTGCTGTGACTATAGCATGTTTGTATGTTATGAGTGTGTGTGTGAGTGTGCAAGTGTGTGTGGAGCTACGAGTACGTGTGTGTACTATGAGTGTTTGTGTAAATGTGCTCTGCTAGTGTGTGTTTGTGCTAAGAGTAGTTTTCGGGTCGATGTAGCATATGTTTTGAGCAACGTGTAGAGTTTGAGTTTGAGTCTGTAATGAATATTGAGTGGTAAACTTCAAATTGTCTCAATGTGTGTCTGACAGTACCACACACCTACTATGAAAGCAGATAAGTGAAGAGTACATGCACTTTTAAGAAATCCTTTAGCTACACAGAAAATAAACACAACTCTAATTAAGTTTTAACAAATTCTGAATATTTTAAATTTGAGCTCAAAAAAGCAAAAACCATCCATTTACCCCCCAAATCAACCCCAAAGTTTGAGATATAGTTTAAATATAATAAACCCTATAGAGGAAACTAGCAATAGTTTTATTTACATTTAGTACTTCACTAAGTGCATTTGTTCTAAGCGTAAAAATTAGTATTCACACTCCCCACTAACTTCTCTAAGTTTACCTACCAAAATGTTATGTTGCTAGTTACGCATCCCTATAAGTTGATAGTTAGATTAGCCTGATTTTAATCAAAGCCTTGTGTTAAATATCTGTATATGTCTTAAAGGTATTATATTCTTTGGTAAATAAGACGGTATACAATATGTGTAATAGAGTGCATGTGATGTGTACAGTGTGTGTGTGTGTGTCATCAATGTGACAATGTGTTTCCAGCATATAATGTATAAGCTTTGATCCTAATGCTTATAAAAGCCTTAGCTACAGGGTTGTAATATGTGACTCATTGTTGTTTATGTATGTATGAGATGTTGAGTAAAATATTTTTTAAGTTGGAAAGATTGTTTACTCACTATCGGTTTAATGAGTTGAAATATAAGTATAGGCTAAAAAAGCATCACGCGCGTGTGTGAAAATTATTCATATTAATTTTTCACACACAGACACACAGCTATAATCAAAGTAACCAAATAGGCACAAACACATACACACACACACATAGACAGCTATATATCAAATTATTCAAATCTTTTAAATGTAATTGTTAAAATGATGTCTTTGTTTAATTTAATTCAGAGATGCTATTTTATAGTTAAAAGATTGTACTGAAATATATAAACTTTTTTAATGTTTATGTATTGATTAAGTACATGGTTATTCAGTTTTTATTAGTTATATACATATTGTTAGGAATATCATTGAAATCACATAGTTCCAATTGATGTTTGCTTAGTATTTAAAAACATAACACACACAATCATATTATTTTTTAAAATCAATTACTCAGGTTTCATCCAATCCATATATGAGCCAACATAATTCATTGTTGAGTAGCCATAGTTATTTGCAATTTCACACGCATTTTGTGATCTCCTCCCTATAAATATAATTAAATATATATATTAGATGTGTATGCATTTTATTTATGTGTTCTGTATGTGTGTGTGTTTTGAGGATATGTGTATTGTGTTTGTTATATGTGTAGTTTAGATGTGCTTCATTTGTGTGTTTTATGTTTATGTTTGTATATGTATATATATATTATATAATTGTAATTCTATTTTTAATTATACATGGGTTACGTTGAAAATAAATTATACACACGTGTCAAGATAACATTTATATAGATGTGTGTGTGTATCTTATTATAGTTGGGGGTGAATGTGCGCATTTCTAAAATGTGCAAATTTAAGATTTTAATCTGTTAGAGATATAAATAAATATTTACCTGAGTGACAATAGCACACAAGTACATGATCTTTGGTAGGTTTATCAAAACCGTATCTATAAAAATTTAAGTTAAAAATGTGTAGATTGAAAGTGTTAGTTTAAACAATTATGTGTGTGATTATTGGGTTAAGGTTTTAAAACAAGGAGATTGTTCAATAATTGTGCATAGTGAGGCATAAAGAATATTCATATAGCAGTATTCCTATTTCCTAAATGCTATGTAAATTGAAAATTTTGAAATTAATTTATCCAAATTACATACTTTGATTTAAATATTTGTTCGTTTTCATTCAATGCCTCTTCGAATTCAGAAAGGGCCACATGATGGGCCTTTTCAATCATACCTGACTACATTTGTATATACATATATAAAATAGTGTTATCAAAGAATGCCTATATAAAAATTGTGGATATGAAAAGTGTGTATATACAAAATATGTAAAACAATGTAAGTAAAAATATATATATCAAGAGTGCTTATAGCAAAATATGTATATCAAATTGTGTGAAAACATGTGTATACAAAATTCTTGTATATCAAGAAATATGAATATAATTCTATGTTCCATCATGTGTGTAATGTATATCATAAGAGTACACCCAAATGTAATAAAATTGGGCTGAAGAGTAAAAGATTGGAATTGGTATATATTGTAGATAAGATATATATATATATACTATAGGATAGAAATCAAAGCAAAGAACTTTAGTCTCGAATTAAAATGTGTGAATACAGTTTTATTGATATAATCACCCAAATCTTGTATAAATATATAATGTGTCTATATGATGACTAACTTGAACTTCATTGGCATTCCTTACATCGACCAAAACGTAATTTTGCTGATTAAATTTCATATCAGCATTTATAAGTTGTTTAACAAATGATTTATCAACTCTTTGTATATATGCATCACTGGAAAATGTGCTTCCCATGTTAAGAATATGAGGGCAAGTTTTAAATAGTTTGTGTTTATGGAAGGCTAAGATACACACACATATATAGACAGAGATACTAATAAGTTTATGGCAGCTTAAGGTGCATAACACACGTAATCACTATTATGTTTATGGCACACAAAATCACGTGCCATCATGTCTATGGCATAAACACACACACATAAACACACATATATAAACACACACAATCACATAAGTATGTATAAGTATATTTAGTTACATATGTTTATTGTAGCAAATGAGCATATTGTATATGCAGACATACATACACACACATTTTGAGTTAATAACTTGTTGAGTGTGTGTAAATGTTGGGGTCATTTAACTAACCAGAATTGGTAATCCGATTTGATAGGAAGTGTGAAGAAAATGTAGTGTAAAAGAGTGATAAAAGTGTGTGTGATCTAAACATGTTTAAAACTGCCTTTGTATGTATATATACAGGTATGCAGGTATATTTTTAGTAAGGGAGTGAGATAGCTTTTTTTTAAGGATGTGCATTTAAAATTCATGATATGCTAATCAAGCTTTCATAAATGAGTGTTATATGTGTTACATACATGTTGATATGTCTCATAATGTTGTGTTTGTAATAACTACATATTTTATTTGTACAAGTACCAGGGATTAAAATATAATTGAAATATATCCTCTTTTTTCAAAACAATAGTAAGTACACAAACATAATTTATGTATTTATTAGTTGTGTAAGCTTAATAAAGTTGTTGATTTTAAACATTACACTTAAATATACGGAGTTTCACTTGCTATCCTGTGTTAATTATATATATGTTAAATACATTAAGTACAACAAACTTACTACATATATAAGTTATGTATTTATTTTTATACATTTATTATCCACGGAGTTAATTATATAAATTTATTGGTGTTCAAATTTTACATGTTTTTTGAACTTGATTCATCATCTTGGTTTGTTTTTAGTGCTATATATATATATACAGTGATTTAGCGAAATTTTGACACACAACATATCTAGACACGCTCAACACATAAACATATACATATATACTAGTCTCATATAGGCTATAAATATGTATATAAATACTGTATATACACTGGACATTTACAAGCCACACACTTTAAACGTATATACACATATTTTTAAGTATACAAAAGTTACGTCAAAGCTATGAAATGCTCACTTGTATACAATAATCGCATATATACAATGTACACATATGTGTAACAGTCACAAACGTTTGTAAAAATCAGCAACCATAAACACCCAAGTCAATACATACATATAAAATATCAACAAGCGCACATATAGAAATCAGAACACAAACAATAAATATAAATCAATACGTATGCATATTTATGTATATATATATAAGTAGAAATTTTTTCGTTTTTATTGTTAAAAATAATATTATATTAAATTGTTTTATAGTTTAACCTTAGACACCTATAATCTATGATAATTTTCAAATATATATTACATAATAAATAACTGCCTAAAAGTAAAGTATTAAAGCATAAAAATAATAATTATATCAGATATGAATGTTATTTTATGAACATGTGTTAGTAACTAATATACGATTTCCATAATGTGTGTAAAATCAAACGATTTATCATATCACATTGTGTATTACTTGATAATTAGGGTTAACCAATAAAAAACAATATATTTTAACTTTAATTTACAAACTTGTGCAAGTGCATGTATACCTGAGATTTTCTTTAGTCTGTATTTTGTAAGTAAATCAGCAGATAAAACGATAAAAAATGTGTTTTCCTTAATTTTTATTATATATATATCTAGAATTGAGGTTGACATTTGTTTTGAGGAACCATATAGGATGTATGTATTGTGTGTATGCCTTTATGTATATATATTTATACATTATTTGCAATAAATGTCAAATTCTTATCAAAAATTACTATTCCTTTGGTTGTTAAAATATATACAGAACCTTTGAAATAGCAACTCCTTAAAATGGCTATGCATAAATTCACACAAAAATAATTGAGCAAGGTTTAATAATAGGTAAAAAAACAGTATATATATATATATATATACGTTAGCTTATAATAGATTTAACTAAAAATTATTGAAATCATTGTCATTCATTTATATATATGTATATAAACCACATGCTACTTGGTATCAGTATGATTAAATTTTATTTTTTTTTGTTTTCATGTGGAAATGTGAGATGTTTTTGATCATTTTTTAGAAATTACAGGAAAATCAGAGTATAATGAATGCAGCACAAATTTTGGTTTTTAAAAAGTGAAATATGAAACCCAGAGAGTATTATATATAAGATATATATATATATATTAAGGAAAAGGCCATTGCAATATCCTTTGGTTATGATATATATATATATATATTTATCATTGAAGGGAAAATACGATTGAAAATGGTTTTTATATATAAATATATATATGCATTGTAATAAATTAACATTTGAAAAAAACTAAGTAGTTGTTCTAATTTTATGTAAAAACTATATATATATATATATATAACCTCCCTATAAAAAATATAAATATAACTATATATAAAAGGACATTGACATGCTTTTAACACTTGGTGCTTGGAAAATGTAGTCACAGGTAAAAGCTCTCTTGTATATATTTCAATGACATTAAATAAGTCCTATTATATATACTATATAGATTAATATAAATTACCATGAGTTTGTGTATCAATAGTTGTGTGAGTAAATATATAAATTACCAGAAAATACAAGTATATATATATATACTTGGTTCAAGAAATAGATGGCCCATACAATTTTATAATGGTCCAAAAAAATGAAAAAACAATCTTATGTTTAAGTGAAGAAAATACAAAATTCAGAAAATTTTCCAATTGATGAGTAAGTTAATATTATATAAAGTGAGGGAGTGGGGTATATGGATGCCATGTTCAAATATTGGAAATTAAAAAATTATCAAATTACAAGTATTTATGCAATCGGTTACATATATAAAAATTATGTGAAAATATACCTGAAGATTATATATATCTTCCAAGAGTGTGTATATAGTTCACTATATATACGTATATATATATATATATATA